>JAPMOB010243618.1:0-13496 GCA_029875015.1 Lepomis gibbosus | reverse complement strand
GGGATCCTGTATAGAAAAAATATGATGCATCAAGATGCATCGATAATCGTTTTATAATCGAATCGCAGCCCTCTGAATCGCAATCGAATCGTGAGGTGCCCAGAGATTCCCACCCCTACCTTTGACTGTGCGTGAAATACACTTAAGAGCAGAAAGTCGCTCCGTCTTGGCAACAGCACACAGCCGGTGCAGTCATCGTCTCACACAGGCTCTGCGTACTAGTTTAACGACATTTCTCAGTAGCTTGGTGGCAGCGTCGCTGTTTTCAAAGCTCTTTAATTGAGAGAGTAGCGCGGCAGCTTCCACACACGCTACATTTTTCCAAGTGTTTCTGAAGGATCAGTTAAGTGACGCCACCGCTGCACACTGACCTGTATGTGCAGCCGGCGGAAGCGCTTCCGTGTGATAGTGACATAACTTACAGATATTTGGGTCTGATGTCTGGGACTTTACTGCAGTGTATTAAAGCGTTTCCTTTCTATTGTGATAGTTGTTGCCTGGCCACCTCTTCCTCTGGTGAGGAGGAAACTTTGATATGTAGTGGTTAGAAACTTGTTTCCATGAGATGAGAGATTTCTCTCAAGGCCTGTTGCCATGAATGTTTAGGTTGCAATGGTGCCAAAGCACAAATTCACATATAAACAATAAAAAATATATAATTAATAATCAATGAAATTACATAAAAACTAAAGAGAGGAATAAAACCAACAAACAACAATATAGGCCGATGTTACATTGAAAATATGTCTATGAGCAGTGTATGTATGAGTAGTAGCATTTTTCAAAGGAACAATTATTAAAATAAGTTATTAATAATAATAATTAAGTTACTTTATATACAAACAACAATGGTTCTCCGTTTGTTGAGAAAATATACATCACATGGATCGAAAAAAGTATCGTTCAGGAACCGATATCGAAAATCCTGGAACGATACCCAGCCCTACGGATATCTCAAGTTTGTGTTTCTTTTTGTGTAGGCTGCAAATGATCTTAAATTGTGATTTTATTGCGCACTTTAGGGAAAATTATTCAAACGGGTGTTAGAGTATTTCAAACATTTCACCCTTCTGCCATGTGAGTTGCTGTTTCTCATTTTTCCAGTTTGCGCGTACGCATGATTCAGAGCTTGCGTGGCGGAACTCACATTCCCCCGTCAAGTTTTTAAAATTTTTTTATAGATCACAACCTTTGTGTGGCAAGTGGAGTATGCACGTTTCCAGTTCAGTTTTGTACGTACGCATCGTTTATAAATGAGTTCCAGATTGGACATGAAAACACATGTCTTAAAACAACTGAAAACGCGCATCTAGTGACCATTCACTTACACTAGGCATGTGCGTGCCGGTGTAAACAGAAAGCAGACGGTCTACTCCTCAGTTGTAAGTACTAGGCTACTACTAACGACAAAGTTCCACCAAGAGGAACAGTTACAGGAAGTAACACGGGAATATAAAACGACTTTTTGCTCTAAAAACAGACCGGGAGTCACAGCAAAGTAAATATAGCGACATGCACACTAACTTTCAAGTGTATAAATGTTATTTACACAGTACACAATTGTTTAATAAAAGTACCAATTAGATTTGTGTTTTTGGTTTGCTTGACTTATAAGACCAATCGGGAAGCCAGATGTGAGTATCTGCGTTACTGTTTTTAAAGTCCTCTGTTTTCATCTGTCCGCACTAAAACCCTACCCCAGAGTGGATGAAGCCTCAGTCTTGACTTTTACATGTAAAGTTAAGCTTGAGGTGAACCAGATTTGTCTGGAGGGATGAGTTTCCATGGTAATTTGGGTCAGACATATTTAACCTCCCCTTTTATTAACAACATGACTTCCAAAAAATTTGAATTACTGAAATAGGACTAATTTCACTGATAGTCCTGTTTAGTGAAGCACTCCTCTAGACACTTACTTATTGATAACATCAGATGCAGGGGGTGCCACTCAAAAATTTTATCTGACACTTAAATGTACTAAAATGTATGCGCTAAATGAAGGAATAACATTCAGCTCATTTAGCCATAATTTAATGATAATTATTTCAATATATTTGTTTGCATGCAAAAAGGACTCATGTCTTAGAATTAGTTACTTCCCGTAGTCAGTCTGGGCCTCTTCTAGAGACTGATGAGTTTGGTTTGAAACACCACCACAGATATTCCCTGAGCTGTCTGGGCTCTGTGCATGTGTTGCATGTTTGAAGCAGGCATGTGCGCCGATCACCACAATACGCTAACTTTATGCGTCTTTCTATTGTGTATTTTCCAATGATTCACCCGCCACTGCCAAAATTCATGTGCATTTGGCGGGTGTCGGGTGCTAATTTCATTCTCTAATCAAATGTTCTCTGAGTCAGAGTGAGTGCATTAGGCCATACTTACACATGATTTGTCTACCACAAAAGATGTTTCAGCCAACACTACCATGCTGCAACAACATGTCTTTTCTCTGCATGCTAACTCTATATAAATATGGCAGCCATACAACAGGAATTTCCCTGTCAGGATACAGTCATTGTCCACACTAATCAACTGTAGCACATACAATGCATCCTTCAGCCATCATGATAAGCAGAATAACATGAGGCTTTGTCCATTAGAGTTGGATGTCCACTTTTAAATGACTACTGGAATTTTTTTTCTGGCTTAATGTGGCTCAATTTGTATTATGTATGCAGTCTATTTTCTAATCACATCAGTGTGACTGTTGGCGTGGTCAGGGATGATGTATGGGTGTGTGGGGGTGTGTGGAAGCTTACGAAAGCAGGACAAAGATACGAGCCAGTGTTGAAGCAACCAGACGCTCCTCCTGCCAGTTTTCCAGTCTCACTCCACAGCTATATTCAAACAGTGGACTTTTATGGCTTCAGCAGACTAACTGACAAAGAATAACATTTTTTTCTCTATTCCTAAATGGCAATGACAAACAGATCCTAGTGTGTGGAAGCTACTGATTATTTTCATTATTAATTAATCTGCCAATTATTTTGATTGATCCTATGGGCCATAAATCCTAGTCTAAGCTTTGCACCACCTGGGCTAAAAGATGTCCAGCTCTACAGCACTGAGGCGCTAGTTGGTAGATCTTTTTTGAGGGTATCTCCTCACAAGCCCCTTTGAGGGTATCTCCTCACAAGCCCCTTTTCCACCAAAGCATTTTGAGAGCTGGTTCGGAGCCAGTGCCTACTCGCGAACCAGTTCTTTGTGTTTCGACAGCCAAAGAACCGGTTCTTGGCCAGGAAAACTGGTTCCAAAGCGGCACCAACTCTTTGCTGGACTAGAACCGTTCTTTTAATACACAGTGACGTTGTTCGCTGGGCTCTCTGGTCAGTGGAAGAACAAACAGGTTCTGAGAAGGTTCGCAAGTTGAACCAACTTTGAACCAGCACCAGTTCCGAAGCAGTTCTTTTTTTGGTGGAAAAGAGGTAACACTGGCCCGCTGCCGCTCTGTTCAAGTCAAACTTAAAGAAATGGTAGAAGCCCCTGCAGAATTGTTCATGCAGGGTAGATGCCAAATCATACTATGGTGGTTCAGCTACTCTAAGAGATGGTCAGTTAGCATTAGGGCTAACGATTTGGAAAACGATTAGGTCGATTTTGGAAAATAATCTTAATTGCGATTTAAAAAAAAAAATGTATTTATTTATTTTTATACCTATATTGCGATTACCATTTAATTTGCAATTCAATTTTTAAGCACTTTACCTTCTGTAATATTCAAAACGACAAGCAGTAAATCAGTGTATAGTATGATATTAGATAGATTGAACTTTAACTGTTCTTTCTTGTGGGTCAGGCCTGTGTTATGATGAATTAGGTAGAATTATTATTATGAGATAATATTAAGATATATCACATTATAATATAAGGACTATTTGAGTCAAGTCATGGCATTAAATAATATTATATAATATCATCAGGTCATCCTACCTTTTCACCACAGGGTATTATACAGTAAGCGCTCAATACAAAATCCACAGTTCAACCACCAAATGAGTCCTGATCTCAGGTCAAATCTCCTGGAGTCCATCTTTCTGTATCCCCTTAAGCAAACTCAAAATACTCAGTTTGAGGTTCAATTCAAAAGTTGACTGACTAAAATAGAACAGAGTGACACCTCTTGTGTTTAATAGACAAGCTTAGTAATTCTCCGACAACACCGTAGTCCCCCTGCAGCCTCCGATGCTGGTGAGCGGCGCACCGGCTGTAACTCTGGACAGACTGGGCGTCTTTCTGACTTAGGCGTTTAGTTTGAAACGGCAATTTACAGATATTTCCTGAGCTGACTGGTGGCTGTTTATGTGACGCAGGCGCCGATCGCCACAATACGCTTTTCTTGCTACACGCCTCTTTCTGTTGTGCATTTTTCCATCCATCAAAGCTAGGATAGCCAAGTTACCCGCGGTGGCGGGTGCTACTTTCATTCCATGTGACATTAAAGTTTATGTAGGGTGAGCTTCTGTCAAGCTTAAGGGCATTTTACAACAATAAGGCAAGTTGCAGCGTAACGTGCAGACAAAGCATTAACTTGGGTGTCGTGACCAGAGTATAATCGCCGCCTTTGCGATTTAGAAGATCTCGTTTTATTACATTGCGATATCGCAAATGCAATTAATCGTTCAACCCTAGTTAGCATCCATTTATATTCCAGCCAAATAGTAATCTCATTGAAGAATATGTGATTGAGGTGTGGTATTGCTGCTGTACAGTGGAAACCCCTCAAAGGTTGAATTGGCTCGTCATGGTTGCGCATTAGCATGCAGACTGCATCTGAGCTGAGAGTGCCAGAAAAATGTCCATCACAATACTCAGAGTCCAAGGTGATGTCATTCGAATGTTGAAAGGTTGAGTGAGTTCAAAGTTGTGAAAAGGGCTGTTTTGATTTCCTGTCTTAAGGCCAATTTATACTTCTGCGTCAAGTCTAAGCTGTTGTAGACGTGAGCATTTATGGCCCGTCAAGAGCATCTTTCACATTGTTCACTGTTGCTCTGCAGCTACACCACCAAAACACTAGTTGGCAGTTGGGTTTCTATGTTCCGGTGTGTAGAGGTCCTCCTTCTTTGTTGGTGTATGCTACTTACAACAATGACATCTGAAACTAAGTGTATCATATTGGAGTTGGAGCTGATTGATGTTAAACAGCAGTTACTAAAATACAGAAATGAGAGAAGGCATTGGAAGAGATGGTACAGTCCCATCCAAAAGTATTGGAAGGTGTGATGCGACCCATCGACATCACCAAACTGTTGCATTCTTCAATTGTGATGCCAGGCTTTTACTGCAGCTTCTTTCAGTACTTGTTTGTTTCGGGGTGTTTCTCCTCTCTCCCTCTCCTCTTCTCAGTCTCCTCTTAAGGAGGTGAAATGCATGCTCTATTGGGTTAAGGTCAGGTGATTGACTTGGCCAGTCTAAAACTGGGGCTTGCTGTGAGGCCACAGTGTCATCTTAAACTATCCAGTGGACCACCGTGCTGCTAACCCAAAGTCCTGTAGAGAGTTCTGCCATTGCTGTAAATAAAAATGGTTCATTCAATAGAGTTTATTATTGAAATTGTTTATTTGTTTTAATATTATTTTATAGTTGTTCACTGTTCAAGCTGTGAAATGAGCTATGACTCACTCTTGGTCAACACAGTTCAACAGTAATTAAAATGTTACGTGAATATGACCATCGGTCTCTTAACTTGTGTAATGTATGTTGGTTTTATTTTGTTTTTTTCTTTCTTTCTTTTGTTCATTGCCATCTTGGACTTTCAAGGTAAAAGAAGTTTACTTCATGGTTACAGTTCTCCATGAAAAGATTTCTTTTCTATTCCATGGGAAACGTTACTATAGAGGCAGGTTGGTGTTTGGATTGCTGTCCTGTGTGTGGACACAAAGAACTGGATTCTCAGAGAAGGTGTGCTTTGGCTCCTACTTCTAACATGTGGTTGCTAACAGATTCCTCTGGGTAAACGGAGACATGAAGACGGCAAACTGCTACTCATCCTAGGCTATTGGGTGTGTCTTTGTCTGAGACCCCATCCACACTACTCCGTTTTAGTTTACAAACGGAGAATTAAAACGAATACGATCTCCGTCTGCACCAGCGATTTAGCTGCGTTTTGGAGTTGATCTCTGTCTACATTGAAACAACTGAAAATGCACAGCTAGGGCCCGTTCAGGTACACTGGGCATTCGCATGCCAGCATAAACATGAAGCAGATGGTCTATTCCGTACTTACAGAAGATTTGGCAAAGGAATAAAATACAGACAAAGCATCAGAAAAGCGTTGTAAAGTCATTGATTTAATTTATGGGATAATTATGATTTTAATGTTTTTAAATTGCAGTTCTTTCCTATCTGCCTGCAATCAACTGCCCTCTTAATTCTTGTTTCTGTCAATTAGACAACAAAAATGAACAAACCCACAAACAAATGGATGTCTTTTGAGTGTAGTTCTGGCCCAGTCTTTCTGATCCCTACTTGCTGCACTCCTATCAGTACATCAGACCACGTCAAAACAAGATAGTCCTGCAGCAGCAGCTTTCAGCATGGGTGGGTGTTGATGAATCTGTTATAAATGTGTTGAGTGTGCATTTTTTGTTTTGAGTTAATTTGAGCAAAGTCATGTTGCATTAACGTGTGGAATTCAACATAAAACACTCAGACTGCAGCATGCAGAGAGGAATACTGTTGTGCATTTGCGGGGAGTGGGGGGGGGGCTGTGTTACAAGTGAGAGGAGGGCTTTCTTGTCTCCCAGGGGAGAAAGATGAGAAGAAGAGAAGCATGGAGACATAGGTACAGAGCGGGGGATGGTGTCTGAGCTGAGGAGAGAGGAAGAGAAAGGAAGCTTGTGTGAGGTACCGTGTCATAACTGAGTGTAACATACACACGATACATCTTAATATCATTAATTCACATTGGTTTTTTCTGCTGGGCCAAACTTAAGAGTTCAAAACCTAACCAAAGCACATTGTCAAAGGCACCAAACACAACTCAAAGCTAGATCCACAGGATAAATCTGTTTTGAATTTAGGTGGCATGGCCTTTACTCTGGTTCCACACTCAAACCCCAGTTTCCTAGATAATTTAGAAAAGCTGTCTTTGTTCAATATCATACAATGTAGTAGTTTGAATGAGCGCACATTTATGGGCAGTGTAAAAATTCAGATGAAGCAATATAGATTCATACTGGATAACACAAACTGAGGCAGATGTTTTTCAGGCCAAGTGCAAAGTTTGAACTTAAAGGTTCAGTGTGTAAGATTTAGTGGCATCTTGTGGTGATGGTTGTGAATTGCAACCAACTTCCCAGTCTACCACTGCCCACTGGACAGCTACGGTGGCTGACGCAGCACAAAAGGTGTCTCTTCTGAAACAGCAGAGTAGCCAGTTAAGAAATGAGGATTCTTTAGGTATATTTATTAAGAAATAATATTTACTTAATTATTCAGTAAAACCAAACGTTATTGTGACTTGGCAACTGACAGATAACTTGGAAAATGTAAGCCAAGAGTGTGAAACATTGTCACTATTTCTGCAGCACAGTCCATTATAAACTACACATTAGATAAAGTTTATACAAACATTGACAAGGAAAACACTTTAATTCTCTCTGTGATTATGTATCCATGCCAAAACTGTTTTTTTTTAAACAATCACTTCCTCTTTAGTGGTTTTGCCTACAAAATGTTTACTGCAATGCAGTATTTGGAGTTGAACTGAGCATTTACTTTGAAGAAATTCTGAACGACACTGAAAGAGTTTGTTGCCTGCTCGACACACCCATGAAAGAGCCATCAGAGAATGTGATTACCCTAAATGTCCCCGGCCTTTAATTAAAAAGGCGTCTGTAGGTTGATGGATGCGGATCAAACAAAACACTACAGCACATGCGGTGATCTGAGCAACATTCGCTGCTGAATACATTTGTATTTGCTAACCGAACAACATAACGATGCAAGTCATTATGTCTTATATTCTCATCCACCATCTAATGGTTGAAAATATTGCGGAATGCAAAACTAATTTACCAACTCCTGCTGTATATTATTACTACTTCTTCTTTGAATGTACGTATTCAACTTAGCGTGCAGTGTCTGCACTGCCTGAATTCTATCAGAAGTAGAACAACAAGAACGTAGTGACTAAACTCCCTCTGTAGCGCTGTTTGTCCGTTTTCAGCTACATGGAAGGGAGGACCTGCGGTTATGTAGATATTTATTATGAAAGGTCTTTATACACCACTGAAAACATAGTTATGGATCTTATATTGCATTTCTGTGGATAGGTGCTGAGAAATGTTACACACTGAACCTTTAAAGCTAAAGTCTCAAGTTTTTCCCCAACAATGGAGTTAGAAGCAGATAGGTTCTGTGTCTAGAGGAAAATGGGTGGAACATGACTTCCAGTTAAATGTAGAAATCAGTCTGAGCTGTCTTGCAGAGTCTGCTTGTTGTCACACTAAACATCTATTCGGTTAGTTGGGGAGAAATCCATGGGCTGCAAAACAATTCCAGAGATTGAAATGAGAAATTCATTCACTGACTTCATGTTGTATCTGAAAGCAGCTGAAGATGGGCTGGACTGCTGTTATGGAGTGAAAGAAGGCAAGACAGTCTGACCTCACAGCGTGATTAAATTCACGTTGCAGTTCACATTTTGGTTTGTGAAATATTGTGCCATAATATATCATTATTATCAATATCATCTAGAACTGACTGCAACTCACCTTGCTATGAAGTGTACTGATACAGTTGAAAAGATGACATGCTAGATTTTGAAATGGGTTTTACAAATGTTTGAATGCAACAAAAGACAGACTTTCAAGGGGGCCGCTGAAACATTTGGCCAACATTCTTTCTCCAGTCTTTCTCCACTGCCTTCTGTCCAGCAGTGAAAAGTGGAAATGAGCAGTTAATCTGCAAATTTGGGAGAATTGAACGTGTTTGTCCACACCGTCTTCTGGAGGGGTAGTGCATCTAACTGTGTGTGTTTGTGCTGCTTGGGAAAGACTTGGAGCATGCTCCACGCTAAGCCCTCCCCTTTGCCCTCCCTCTATCTTTCCCTCCTCCCTCCAGCAGCTGTTTTCCTGTCTTAGCTGGGAAATGGAGCCAGGCTGTTTTTCCCCATCCTCGCGTCACAAGCAGGAACTCACTGACTTACTGACACACACAAACGCACTCTGTTTTTGTCTGTCTCTGCCCTGTCCCGCACTCGTCTGGCAGGAGACTCTGTGTGTTCACATTGCTGTGTGAGAGCCGCCCGACTGTTCGGAGAAATGCTTTCATGGTAAGGCGAGTCTTCCCTTTCTCACAGGCCGCTTCTGTCGTTGACCTCTTGTTTGTGCTTCTTTCAGACTGTCGCATTTTCTCTGGTTTTCCCGTCTCTCTGTTGGCAAGACTGTTGTTGGACTTATCCCACGCTGACAGTTTCCAAAAGTCTTTGTGATTGTGTGCCTACAGCATTCTCAGGGTGTCGGCATGTCCCGGAAGAGTCTTCAGCTACAGCAGGTCACAAATGAACTTCAACCTGACGTTCATTTCTTTTTTGTTTTTGAAGGCTCTGTTAGAGTAGATATTTATTTAAATTTTGAGATGTCTTTATAGCTCAAGCTTATTGCTGTTGACTTGAATGTCTGCTTTTCACGTCTTACTTTTTTTTTACCTTATGTTTTTTTAATGTTTGGGTCTGAATGTCAAAAGGAAGAACTGTGTTCAGTCACAGTTCTAGCTGGCTGCGGTGTCTGTCCCAGCTTGGGACCTTCAGTGTAGCGTTTCACACACGTGAGGGACTTAGAGGTGGGAGAGTAACATATGATTGAAGACTTTCTGGATTGTGTTACTCTGCTGCTACACTGGGCCAGTTCAGTCCTGACTCATAATTACACTTGGCAGAACCTGGGAGAGCGAGCTGATTAAGTGTACGTCTAATATGAGTGGTTAGATTAAACACTCTTCCTTATTGATGCCTGAGAGACCATACTATCCTACATTGCTTTAATCAGATTTTCTTCCAAAATTTGGGATAGCTTCCTGCCTCACTCTCAACTACACATAAAGTAACATGTTCAGCTATAGCATATATCTGCTTTGGACCTCGTAGAATCTTTCATATTCCTGTCTTTAATCCTATTCCAAAGGTTCCAATACACTTGGGCAGTCTGTAGACTGCACGCAATTATTAAAACAATGCCAATTTTATTGCATGTTCCACTATGTGAGAGGGGTCTAACAAAATCTTGATGACACAGACTGTAGAGGACAGAGGCAGTTTGACTCCAGAGTTTGACACGCACGCGCACACACACAACCATTGTGTCTAAACAGTGCTGCAAAACTGACCGTCTCCCACCGTCCTGCTTTCCCTGCACTGTTGGAGGTACGGGACATCAAGTACTTTGCTAAACAATCAGTCACCACCTGTCTGCTCCTGCAACCCTTCATCACACCAATACATGTAATACGCACACCGGGCCACCATGTCAATGTCACATTTTGCCTCGCCTAGGCCCGGCAGTGACACATTTTCAACATGTTCTCATTCTGTGGTCAAGTTAGCAATAATAAAAATGCAATGTGAGATAAAGTTAAAATAAAGTTTGCTGGGGAACATTTCAGGTAAAGTTTGCAGTGTGGTTAGGTTTAGGCAACAACACTACATGGTTGGGTTTAAGACGATCTCATGGTTTAGGTTTAAATGACTTCCTTAAAATAAAACGTTGACTATTGGTTTCACATGAGAAACAAAATGGTTTCTGGTTTCCTGTGTGAAGGTCTTGTTTGACGCATGACTTGTTCTTGATTAACTGTTTAGTAAAATAGTTTTGCTTCAAACTTTTGCTCTGGCCTTTTTAAAGTTTTTTTAAAAGTAGTTTTGCGCAATGGATCCAAAAAATAGAACTTGAAGACACAACATTGCAGAAGAACAACCATTACATACATCTTTAAATGTAAAATGGCATAATAGTCTTGTTATATGCTCAGAATATAAATCAATGTAGTTGTTAAAGTTGCAACTAATGCTGTAGTTTTTGTTGAGCTTTCCTTTGCACTGGAGTTGTCAACTTGTCTTTCTGCCCACAGCGTTCGGTCAGCCTCCCTGCAGATTCAGGCTGTGCCGTAGTAATATGCCATCACATATACGATATGTGGCAGAGAATACCTAATTAAAGCACATGGTGCTTAAACCCTGCTACAGTGAGGATTTATGTTTTCATTTTAGTCCGTCCATTGTGCCTGCAGGCCCTGTATAAACAAGCTGCAGATCAGGAATGATCAACAGGTCAGTCTTACTGAGTAGTACATTTTTCTTATTGACAATATGACAGTATGTGCATTAACTCTTACAAGAATAATGATGGCTTATGGGTGTTTTTTATATCCCAAAATACAAGTTGTCTAAACTAAAAAGTGATGGGAGTAAATTCTTCAGTTGAAGGAAATACAGTTTGTCACTTTTCATGGCTTGTGGTCAAGTTCTGCAAATGTTTGCCTGCAAGTGTGTACTTGGAGGAATCATATTTGGAGCATTTATTACATTGTTGTTGTTGATTACATTTGTAAAATAAACCTTTTTAATATTGCATTGTTAGTAATACTGTGTTTTTAAAAGAAGCACTTACACAGGTTGTGTACGTACATGCTCAAACAGATGTCGTCATTGCCCCCAGCTGATGTTCCATCGCCATGCTGATAAGAATGTGGGTGATACTTCAAAGTTCCTGTATTACCAGGCTGCGTGTGTGCCCTAAAGTCATGAGTGTGTATGTGTCTGTGCATGTGTTTGGATGAGAGCTGATTGTGTTAAACAGACTCGCTGTGCAAGTTTGATAGATTAACAATGGCTGTCACGCTACCAACGGCCTTCTCTAGATAACAACTTTGTGCCGATGACTCTGGTGAAGTTGCATCTTAAACAATCGCAGCTCCTCCTTGAAACTCGTATCTCCTACGCACAGAGCAGAAGAAAATCACTGGGCTCATATTTAGATCTCCCTTTTAAAGAAAAGGAGATGAAGCACAGATTGTTCCTATTTTGTACCATTGCACTAAATAATCCCTTCCCCCAAAAAGCTCCCTTTTAATCTGAAGAGGAGTCTAATTAGATGCCCCCCCCCACACACACACACACACACTCATCATGGTTCCCATCATCACCTGTCACTCACCTGTCCAATCAGTGTTTCTTCTTTCCTCTGTCATCAGGTCTCTGATTGTTGATGTTTCTCCGTTGCTTGTCCTTGCCTGCCACCTCCTTCACTGATGTTGCTCAAAAACTATGACCTTTACAGCCAGATTTTATTCTGTCTTTTACTAACCTGGTAAATATTAAACTAGCTTCTTCCACATCTATCTTTATCTTCATCCCCCTGTACCATGCAGTGAAAAGGAGAGACTGTGTCCCTTTAATTGTACAGTGCATTGGAGTTTATTGGAGGTTCTACATGTTATGTAGGCGGCAAGCTATGGAGACAATAGTAAGAGCTGGTTGATGGTCTGTTTTGGAGTATTCCTCGATGCTCATATTGATGATTAACTAAAGTTTTTAAAGTCTGCTGTGACAGTGCACTCTTTCACTTTGGACTGTCATTCTCAGGCTCTATTAATTGTAAGTGTGGAGCCGGCGCAATGTCGTCTTTTTGTCACATCACGATCTTGACTCCTGATCCTCTCTCTGTCAGTCTGTTTGTTTGTCCTCAGTGCTAATTTAAAATGAACAACTACTGGATCTCTTTGTTATGGCTGCTGGTGTGAGCACACGGTCGTTAATTCTATTTGAACTTTCCCACTTGCAACTTTGATTTGTTTTGTAGGTGTAATTTTTCACTTTCATAGTGAGACCAGCATAACTGGCGTTTCATGACAGTAGCAAGGCTTGGCAAATGTTTTTCAGGAACTAATCAAATGACTGTAGAGTTTTCCCAGCTTTTCATTGCAGAAAAGGCTTCTTTTTCCTGAGCTGAGAATTGTACTTCCATGGTAAATGAATACACTTTAATTGATAGCCGTAATATACTTGATTGTACAGGCCATGCATTGAGTGAAGATGCTATTAATCCACAAAATGTGAGCACTGTCAGGATTCATTAGTGCAGTGGTGTATCCATTGTTAGTTCATCTCATCCATCCATCCACCCATCGTCAACCGCTTATCCTGCGTGCAGGTTTGTGGAGCTGGAGCCAATCCCAGCTGACATCGGGTGAAGGTACACCCTGGACAGGTCGCCACACCATCGCAGGGTCACACATAGACAAACAACCACTCACACTCACACTCACACCTAAGGCCAATTTAGGGTCACCAATAAACCTAGTCCGCATGTCTTTGGACGGTGGGAGGAAGCCGGAGCACCCAGAGAGAACCCACACAGACACGGGGAGAATGCAAACTCCTTCAAACACCTTCTTGTTGTGAGTCGACAGTGCTAAACAGTAGGGCTGTAGTCAACCAAAGAAATCCTTAGTCGACCAAAGTCCTGCCCTGCGCAATGATTAGTCGACTAAAAATA
>JAPMOB010243615.1:0-24606 GCA_029875015.1 Lepomis gibbosus | reverse complement strand
ATCTATCTATCTATCTATCTATCTATCTATCTATCTATCTATCTATCTATCTATCTATCTATCTATCTATCTATTTAATCATGTTTGGCACAGGTAATTATTGAAATAGAACAAATGCTGCTCTTTCTGATAAAAAGATATGAACATGCAAATTATTTTATCAAAGCCGTGAAAGCATTAATATTAACACTGATGGCTTAAAAAGGATCCTTAACAATTATCTGCAAGCCAACACTAATGTGAATCACCATTGAAGCCAGATTATTCCACTTCTTCCCAATGTTGCTTTCCTTGTTTAAGAACATGTTTTGAAATATGCATCACTATCTTTAAACCAGACTCATTCAGGCCGATAACTGCACTAGAATCAAGAAAATGATGGTTAAAGAAAAATCTTGAACCAATAAGTGTTGAAAAGAGGTCACATACTAATATTACATTGGCTGACTTTTTTGTGCTTGTTTTGAGAAAATTAGATTTTAGGACATTAAAACAGACATTGATTAGATTTTGGGACATTACAATAGACATAATCCCTTGTTATGATGAAGATTTTGTTTTGGTTTTGTTGTTTGATGCCATCAGGGACAGGGATGAACACTAGGGGGCAAGCTTAAGCCTTTTTCACATGTCCACGGACTCTAGACAATTAGATTCTCTCTCTCCTCTCCCATCCTTTAACACCTTAGATTGTGTTTGTGTGTGTTTTATTCACAGTGGTGTGTGACAGACTGCTAACTCACATGTTTGTTCATATTTGTTTGTGTATGGGTTTGGTTCTGGTAAGCCACCCTCATTAATCTTAATCTAAAAATAACACTCATTGTGCCATTTATCTTTCTGATTGAGGCAAGTTGTGTGGACTTCTGGCATCTGGGGTTAAACATGGATTGCATCCCCAAATCTTCCCCTCTAATTCTTCCCCCTCCCTCTTTCTTTCTCTCTCTCTACAACCCTTACACACACTGTTAGGTCTCTGTTTTAGCAGGCTGTCTCTTAATATACTATCCTTTCTCTCTTTCTACATTCTATCCTGCTTTTATCCCATGTGTTGAGGCTCTCTCATTGTACAGCAACTACATTCTCTTTTTTCTCTTTCTCCTTCATCTCTTTCCCTAAACCCATCTTCTCCCTTTCTCCTGCTCCCTCGCTATCAAGAGTCCCTCATTGCACGGCGGCTCCTTTACAGTGTCTGCCTCAATTTGCATCATTCGTTGGTGTGCAATGTCAGCTCAGGCCTCCTGATCAAATCCATGCAGCTAATGACTGCTTTCATCCCACATTTAGCTGCCTTGCGTCCATGTAGCTGCCTCCTTGTTTCCCACAATTCTTTGCTACTGCGGGAGTGGTGCCCGCCTGTGTCTGCTGGTCTGTCTGCTGCGTTGGTCTGTCTGTTGTTTGTTGCTGGGGATCAGTGAACAGATGGTGTGCTACGTTTCCCCCTGCAGAGTGTGAGTGCTACAAAGCAGCATCATGCAAGATGGGTTTTACTGCAGAAACGACTACCATAGTAGATCTACTTTGTGCCTTATATCAGCTTAGATAAATTCTACTATATCATGTCCAATGCACAGAGATGCCATGTCATCTCTATACTTCCCTGCACACTGCTGCATTCCCTCTAATTCTTCGAAAGCTTCATCCTTGTGTTAGTTATTTTCCTAAATATTTAATCAAGGATCCTCATAATGCCTTGCTAAAAATTTTCACACCAAATTAAAGCTGTAAGATTGAAAGGATAGCCCTTGACTGTTTTCAATGGATAAGTGTTGAATTATTAAGAGCTTCGTTAGGGGACTTCTTTGTGCTATAGTACTCTAAGAGCCACAGTCATTTGACAGATCCCAAGTTCTGTAGAGATTATGGGCTTCAGCAAAACTCTCTGGGTATTGCTGCTGTAGCTGGAAAGATATTTGTAGGAAACTAGCATCAGTTCAAGCATGTAGGCAGGACATCCCCCCAGGAGGATGAGTGGGTTAGTGCGGATGGAAACTCTCAAGAGGCCCCTCTTGCTGAATTAATTTCAATTAAAAGACTTAATTTAATTTCCTGCCAATGTGTGTTGCCAACGATAGTGCCAAAGCACATGAATGACAGAGATTGGTAGATAGGGTGATATAAACATCCATGCAGCTCCCATCATGCAGTGCTGACTTGTGCCACTCACAGCAGAAGTGCATTTTTAACTGCTAATAAATCAGTTGTGTTTGGGCCAATGCCAGGCACTCGGAAGCCAAGATTAAAACTCTGCTCTTGCTAATCATAACAAAAACCATGGGATTAGTCATTGGAGATAGAGTCAAGGTCCTTGCCCACACAGCTAATTGAGCTCTTATCTTGGCCCTGCCGGTAATGCCATTAATCATAAATGGCATGTCGTGTTCATGAGAAAGTGTGGAAGCTCCATAAGCTCCTGATGAGCTCTGAAAGAGCATAGTGCTTTGTTTTCAAAAGCCCATGCCCTTGTGGATTTTACATGAAGATTAGCCTGGTTGGGTGTTCTGTGGATTTGGGAACGTACAAAAAGGTAATACAAACTGCTCATCTTTATGACCAAATTTGTGTTCAGTTCATTGTGACACAAGCCTCTTGTCTTGCTTTCTGCTGACAGATGAGGCTAATGTTAATCTGTGGGAGCATGATTTGCTGCTCATAGCAGACACAGAGCCTCTATTTTCTTGTTTACTCTGCTTTACCGGAGGCAGTTTACCATAGATATAAGTCAACAAAAGTGGAAGAGCAAACATAATCTATTGTTAACCACTTCAGTTGCTGCACAGCTATTTCTAGATGCCCTGTAGAAATGCACTGGTATACCTGCAAAGCTACATGTACAGTAGCAAACTCTCATTGTTTTGTGTATTATCTGCCTCTAAGCTATTTTCCTCTTTGGAAAGCATGTGTGTATAACCACACACTTTTGTCTTATGACCTTTGATTGAGCGGATTTTCCCCAGGAGAGAGAAACATTATTGTCTTCGGTGCTCCTGTTTCAAATCATGCATAACTTTAATTGCCAACCCATGATGGGGTCTATGAGAATGCTCTAAATTGTGAGTGCTCACATCAGTTTGCACCAGTAAATTAGCATGACAGTGGCGGGTGGCTGAGTTGGGAGTAAGGGGAGACGGTGGTTACGAGCTCAGCAGAATGATTGAAATCCCTGCTGTCAGGTGATGGCTGCTCAGGTGATGTGGCCTCCCTAAGCAGAATGCCGACACAGGGAGAAGACTTTAGAGGTTTTCAAATGAGTGGGGATCAAGGGGGATTTCGTCCTATGCTGTCGGTTTCTTTCTTATTTTTTGTCAGGGCCTCATGTCACATGCAGCCTGCAAACATATGCATACTGTGAAGAGGCACATGTACAAACCAAATGCATCACATGGACAGAAGAGTATACATTCTGCCATGTAGGTTAACACAAGCAATCAATCAGAAGATGTTGTGTACTAACATGAAAGACTTGATGACTTCTTACAACCAGTCCCTTGGATGTATCCATGCAAAGTGATCAATGTCAGGTTTTAGACCAGGATATGTGGACAGTTGAGAAAAAAAATCTTAAAAATGTTTTCACACACGCCATATTAATTTAAAGATCAAAATTCTTGTGTGCATGGATGGAGTAAAAGTACCATTAAAAGCACTGCAAAGCATTTGTATTATTCAGTCTTATCAGGCCCATTAGCACAAGGACTAGAAATGGCATTCATATTACAAGCCACCAAGAGCTTACAAGCTGGAGCTCCAGGGAGAAAGGAACAGCTGAAGGATGCAGTTTAAAAATACCAGATTGTTTTTCTCTGGGGCTGGAATGACTCATTACCCAGGCAGCAAAGCAGGAAGTCTTGTCAGTTAGGTCGTCCCACAGTACAGTGACACGCAAATTGCGCCAGCGCATCACTTATAGTACTACAGTGTTTTTGGGACAGCGATACACACATACACTTGTACACGACTTCACATAAACTCACACCTGTGTTGCAATCCAGGGAAGTGATGAGTGCAGATTGAGGGAGATTCGGTTTTCTGGGAGGTAGGGTAAAGTCTCAGGTGAATGCCATATGCTGACACGTTTATCCCATTTCTCATCTCGTGGCTCACTTGTTCAGAAGCGAGGGGTGTTGGGAGATAGCCTGACCAAACCATCGTTCAACACCACCGTGACGACCTACCACTATTGGATCTTTACTCTGGTCTTATCTGATGGTTGCTCTGCCGTGAGGTGCTGTGAAACCGGTGCTCACACGTCACCAGCTCTCCTCCTATCTCTCTGGATGCAGCTCAAGGAGGTGTGAGGGAGATGTTGAGGGGGTTAGAGGGCATATTGGGAGCAGACTGGCATGGCACCCAGCCTTGGATCATCCCTCCTCTGGGAGATAAAGAGCAGGGATGATGACTTCTCAGCTTGAGCTGAGCTTTGGGCCAGCGCTCGACCTTTCCAGTAAAAAAGGTGAGTGATCCGCGGAGGCCTCTGATGTAAAGAATTGCCCTTATCAGGCCAACAGGGAGGTAGAGGAGAGGATAGCAGACAGACAGGTGCAAAGAAATTTAGCTAAATCTGGGCTTGGCTGGGTGGGGATGTCTTTCTGTCTTCATTCCCTTTTTTTTGTGATATATCATTTCCTGCCTCTATTATTCTTATCTAAGCACCTCTGCAGAAAAAAATCCATTTTCCTGCAGTAGGCCGCTTTGTCTGCACAGGGTGTACAGAGGCAGGTGGTAAATAATGCACAAGTTTTTCTCCTTTCATTCTTCCAAAAGAGGCAGCACTCTCTATAAGACCCTCTCTGAAGTGGTCTTATTAAAACATACATGTTGCAGTCATTTCTAGTCCTTTTTGGGGGGCCAGGTGAAGAAAAAGTGAGAATTTCCCTAAAGAAAATATATATAAAATATCTGCTGTAATGCTCCATTATCACACTCCCTTAGCCACTGAAACTAAAAGAAGAATCCAAATGAGGGATGTATAGAGCTACAAAGTTACAAAGTCTGCTAATGCATGTGGTGCACTGCAGAGATCCTGCAGTCAGGTTTTGCCTGATCCTTTGATGAAAGATAAGATTGCCAACGTGCTTATGGTTTGTCAGATAGTGTTTTGCCTCTTAGGTTTTGGTTTATGTACAACAGAAATTATGAATATGAGTAGCAGATGACCATCGTCTCCTGGACAGCTTTCAAAGCAATGGTTGATGAAATTCAATTTTGGAAAGCTTGCCCATCTTTTCTGACAAGCAGTGCTGAAACCTTGACATGAAAGTGCTGAGATGTACTCTGGCATGTCCCTTTTTGGCTTTTCCTCCCTTCTCTGAGGATCCTCATGGATTTTCCTTCACCTTATTTTTGATCTTGTCCAGTTTTTTCCATTTGGTCTACAAATAAAGACGAGTGTTTTTGGTATTCACCTCCTATTTCCACCCAATTTTGTAACTCCACTCTAGCGGTGTTTCATTTTCAGTCAAGATGCTGCAGTGGTTGTCATTTCTCACAGCAGAGAATAAAGAGCTTCTAGTGTGCTTCATGGTCTCTATTCTCTGCCTGTGCTTTAATATATACAGTAAATACTGTTTGAGTCAACAGAGGCAGCCAAATTCAGTTTCAACGCTGCAGTTTTCACATGCTTTGGGTTTAAGTGGAAGGTCTAGGATAGAAAATGAATCAGATGTATGCGGAGGCAGGGGAAGATATGAGATCCTATACCTACCTCACTAATGTCAAAAATCCACCTACATACACTCACAGAGAGTATTGTAGCCTCCACAAATATTTACTGGATTGTCAGTAGTTTCATTGCGAAACAAATCCCAACATATCCCTTTGACAGCACTATTTTGGAAAGAAAGGCCTGTAAAAACAATCCAATGTGATGGGAGCAAACAGTGCTCTTGTTCCAGGGCAGAACAGCAGAAGTAGGCCTCATGTTATTGGCCCTAATACATTTGCTTGCAGAAACTGACTCAAAAGATGAAAGGAAGGGAGAGGTTTGTCTTTTCAGGTCAACATGCCTCCAGGGCTGCCTACACATCCAAAATAGATGGATCTACAAGAAAGCTGGCCAGAATTAGTTAACGCTTGCACAATGATCTACCTAATTTATTTATTTATTTTATTCCTTTCATTTTCTGCTAGTCTCAGGATGTCTTTCTTCCTCTGGCGATTTCTTACAGATGCTTGTGGGAACATTGTGTCTGTATTCCTTCCAATGCGTGTCTGGTGAGTCATTCACAGGGACCGAAAAGGAATTAAATAGTCCCTGTTTGAGATAATGGATAACTAATGGCTACCATATGAGATGGTGCAGGAGAGCATGTGCCGTGTGTGATGGAGTAATTGAATATGCTGTAAATATGAGTTGAGAGATTAAACATGCTGACATTCTGATGTGATGAACCATGCAAACACCACCCGCACACCAACAAATGGGTTAGTCACCACAAACTGAAAACTGGATGCCACCTGCCCACCTCAACCCAGTTATTTGCCTCATTCATCTTCTTCCTCTTGTGATCTCATTGACTTGCCTTTCAGAGACGGCAATCCAGTTGTTCTCTGTCATTCACACATCATTTAAATGTCTTGGTCTTCTAGAAGGCACGGGCCGTATATTCTATGGTATTCCCTTTTTATCTCATTCAAATTAAGACTCTCCTATATGTCACAGCATAGCTGAGCTGCTTTGTGGCTAGCATTACAAATAACAGCTTGATGAGCACTGTGCTGTATGACATTTCATCTCATGGTGAGCAATGTCACCCTCTCTGTCTGCACAGTGCGGGAAATAAAAACTCTGTATTTAATGAATATGCACTGTATTTAACCAACATGTTTTGGCACAGAATGTTTTAATCAATACCTATTTCATATTTGTTTTCTGTACTGTATTTATCCAATCAGGGCTATGGGTAGCTTCTAGGATGTGCCACCTTCAATACAGCCATTTCTAAATAAAAGTCCATAATAAAATATTATATAATTATTAAAACACACAGAATAGTCACACATTTGCCACAGAAAGATCATTAAATACCTAAGTACAAGTTTAACATTTCTAAAAGGCCAAAATCATTATTCATCCTTAAAAACACCATAATGTGCCAAAACACATAGTTCAAATACATTGTCAACTCCATTAGAATTTGTTTTTACTAAAACCTGCATTAACTGATAGTTTTGCCCCTTAAATGCAGCAGAAGCAAGCTGTAAACACACAATTGACACGTGTTAAGGTAATATGGTGAACGTCTTATTAAATAATTCCCTTTTCACACATTAAGTAGATATGCATTAACATCAGCATAATTTCTGAGTCATGTCTCTGGTTATATGATGAATGAAAGTCCAATACTCACTCTCTTTTTAGCTCTTTTTTGCTGTCCACCAAATCCTTAGGGAAAAATTAGCTGCTGAATTCTCTGCTATGTTCACCAGCAGATAGCGTACAATGAGTTTTAAATGGTAAATTGGCTGCGCTTATATTGCACCTTTCTAAACGTCTAACCACTGGAAGCACTTTACACTACACCCATTAATACACCGATGGCAGAGGCTGCTCATCAGACAGTAATTCATTGTCAGTTGCCCACGGGCACGATATGCAGACTGAAGGAACCGGGTATCCAACCACCAACCTTCTGATTAGTGGACGACCCGCTCTACTTCCTGCAACAACCAACACTTTATGCATAGTCATGTATTGATTTGAATGTGTTTCCTTTTTCTTTTTTTTACACAGGTAAGTTTAAAAATGTCAGGTATAACATGCATGGTTAACTGCATGTGTGGATATTGGGGAAGCAGATACAATTGCATGCGCAAATCTTTTGAACCTTGTAAAATGTGTGCGTGTGTGTGTGAGTGTGTGTTTGCCGTGGCACACGGGCATAATGTGAATTCTGTCCACTTCAGTGAAGACAAGTTCAGTGATGTTTATGGTTGTTTGAAACCACATTTGTTGGTTAAAGTATGTCTTTCTGTGCTTCCCCAGTCTCTGTCAGTCTGAGGTGATTGCAGATGACAGATTTGCAGCCAGTCTGCATAGTCAGCTGGCCAATCCAGCAGATTGCAATACTGCGAAACTGGAGAAGACTGAGGAAGGTTATATGACACATTAAGGCAGTAAAAAGGGTGTCAATAATGGTTTGTCTTGTGAAGCATTCTCAGGCTCATTTTCCCTGCCCCTCACGTCAGGCAGTAGATCTAACTTTATCATTCATTGCATTTTTTACATGAATGAGAATTCTGCCCAGTGAAAATACCATTCTGTGCTGTACAGTACATTTACCTATGCCTAACCTTGAAATGACTAATTTGTGTGCTTGCAATTGTTTCTATCCTGGGCACAAGGGCTTTGCAAGGTTAAGTTAAGTGTCCATGTGAAGAACAAAACAACAGAGTTGCTGGCAATTTAGAAATCCTTTTTGGTTTCCCCTACAGCTACACTTCCCTACACAGCAATACTCCAAACCAGCTAAATAGATTACTCACAAAATGACTTTAGTTTAGTCTAGACTGGTCAAAGATTAAGTGCTTGTTTGATGTATTTTTTCCCCGTTTGTAACTCACACACACACACACACACACAACACTTCATCCGGAGCTAGTTTCTCTTCGACAAGCACAACAAGTGCCAGTCTAAGAGGGCTGCTGCTAAACACAGGAATTTTCTAGTAATGAAGCTGTCAGAAAGATGTGGAGTGTTTGCACCAGCTCCACTTCCATGCCCAAAAAGCAGAATAGACCATTCTTTGAGAGCCTAACTATGCCTACAGCAAAGACAGGCTACAATGACACCAAACTAGCATCACACTGTGTAACCACTCATTATAGCATGTTCTGTGTTCAGACCACCTCAATGTGTTTTCTCATCTTCACGTATCCATATATACGAGGCTGCCTGTGGGTGCTGTCACTGCTGTATCTCTCGCTCTCCAGTTGACACTTCACATGAGGAGGTGTTGGCATCACCTGAAGCGATCATCAAATATTTACTGGTGCTGTTATGCTTTTAGATAATACAGAAGTGATTCATTAGGCCTCTTTTTTATACCAGTGTAGTGCATTAACTGCAAGAGCAAGCACTCCTCACCTATTTCAAATTGTTGACACAAGAGCCCCAAAACTGCATGAGAGACCAGTGTTGGGAGTAGTGAATCATGTTTTTTAGAATACCTAAAATGTAAGGACCTCATTCAAAATATGATACACCCATTCTTCTCACAGTCATAGCTTAGGTCAAATACGAAAGCACACACAATACACATACTGTTAGAATGAACAACATTTATTAAATCCAGTGACATCATTGTCTGTTGATAAAGAATATCTATAAAAAAAATTATAATTGAATTTAAAACACTGATTAGAGTGCAAACAAGAAAGGCTCTGACAGAATTGCCAAAATGCAAACAAATTCATGTGGAAAAACAGGTGTCAGGTGCAACTCACTTTACTCACTGACGACGTAATACTTTTTGTTTGCCTCACACAAAGCATTTTGGGAACTGTATTGACAAAACCAACATATTCACATGGAAATGGGAGAAAATAAAATCAATAAAAGTTAAAAAGATCCATTAAAAATAGCTTCAACTACATGCATAAAAATGTTTAGTACCACTCAGATACCAAACAATGGTGTTTCAAAGTAGCCTAACCTTATACTGGAAATAACCATGGCACAACAACATAACGTAATGACATACAGGGCAAAGCAAACGCACCTTAAAGTCGAGTTGAAGGACTTGGTTGGAGTACTTGATTTTATGATTACAAGTCTCAACTTGATATAATTTGCTGTGTCCTCCTTTTTGGGTATTTCTTTGCAGGGTATATTTTCACACAAATCCGCTTAGTACTTCAGTAAGATGACCCCTTCTGTTTTAAACAGAAAAATGATGCCTCCTAAAATGTTGTTAACACCTGTGCTAAAGTCTGCCTGAGAGCTAAGCAACACC
This sequence comes from Lepomis gibbosus, assembly GCA_029875015.1. Taxonomy (NCBI): domain Eukaryota; kingdom Metazoa; phylum Chordata; class Actinopteri; order Centrarchiformes; family Centrarchidae; genus Lepomis; species Lepomis gibbosus. Next base: position 14,653 of record JAPMOB010243615.1, on the reverse strand, counting down.
AAGACACATGGGGCATGTACTGTAGCAGCTACCCAAATTTATTTTCTCTCCAGCCATGTGTAGATAAGATAAAGCCTTATACACTCTGTTAAGCAAAAATGCTTGGCTGCACTACGGGCAGCCCGCACGGCACAAAATCCAAAGTAGGGCATTCGAAATTTGTGCTCCTCTGTGGCTTGAAGAGTGCATCTGGACACCCCCACACACTCATGCTTGGCGGATGCCTGCATTATTTTCAGCTTACATTCCTTGAATTATAATTTTACATGGTTTCACATGTGAAAATTGCCCATGTCTGTGAACTGTGGAGGTGGGCTAAAAGCTGGATTTGAGCCATTCTGCAAAACCTCACGAGCAGACTTGACTCCTAGCGCCTTCTGTGGAACGTTTCACAGTGAGCTGTAGCAGCACTGAGGGTGACTTGGTTTACAGCCAACTATACAATAGTTGTGAGGAATGTGCCATTTTTTGCCCCCTAATCCTGTGGCGCTATGCCACAACAGTACAATTAATCCACTATAGTGGCATTTAAGCATACCTAACTCTATTTCTGTTCTAGTTATTTTAGCAACTGATAGTTGCAGGTGTGTTGCCCATATAGTCAATGGTTTAAAAAGTATCCATTCTTTATTACACCAATTGTACATGTCGTTTACTATTAAATAGTCATGTGGCGTACTACACAGCCTGTGAAAACAACTGAATAATGTTTTTCTTGTCACGTGTGAGAAAATTATTCAGGTGACAGTCCTTGAGTACATCCTTAGCTACAAATTTGTTACAGAAATCCTATTATGGGGTTTGAAAGACACGGGCAATAGGCAATAAGGATCTAATAAAGAATGGTTATTGATTTGCAGGAGTATTATAGGATCAATTGTTTTTGGAGCTTGACATAGGGACTAAAAGTCAGAATATCACAATATCTGCTGCATTGATTTCAATTGCTCTTTTTAAATATCTTTTCTATCCTGTATTGAGACCTCTAAAGTGGCATAAAATGAAAGTATAAACTTGAAGATTGTTAAGTGTAGTGCCTGAGTGAATTCACTTTATCAAGATACTTTCAACTACTGTTTACAACAATAGCTTGTAAATGTTGAGCACAACACAGTCTTGACTGATATGCCACAGAGTGAGGGTTTGAGATCATTGCATCACTCAAGGGCTGATGGTAATTTAATGGCAGTTGTTGAAAGGAAGAACTCTTCACTTCCACTTTCCCTTCTACCAGTCAAGCAGGGATTCAATTCTCTGATTGCAAGCTCATTCTCTCAGTCAGGATATTGCCAGCCCACTGCTTATTGTTACTGCTGTCACTTCTCAGTAGTATGACTATCTGCCTACCTCACTCATGTCGAGCCAGAAGTATTTACTGTATGTGCACAGCTATTGATTTTATTTTTCTCGTAAACGAGAGAAAATCTGTATGTGCACACATGTTCACACACGCATAAAGTTCAATGTAGACCCTCTTTTTCCACACTTACACTGTTACTGGCTCTGTTTTTCCTTCTGCCTGCCGACCTCCGGTTCCCTCAGTTATTCATGAGCCATCTGCTTGGGCAAGTGCTGCGTCAGATGTGTGTCAAACAGGACCTCATCTGTCCCCACGTTCATCTTCTAATTGTGTCCTCCTTTGCATGCTGAAGCCGCCACTGATGCCCCAGCAACACTCAATGGTTAGTCAAGGGACTCCAACTTGACTCTCTGGTCCATCATGTCCAAAATAACTTGTTTAATCTGATGTGTGCATCTTTATTTAAGATCATAGCATCTGGTTCATCAATGTTGTAAGGGCAAGCGCAAATCTGTTCTTGTGTGCTTGTCTGTGTGTTTGTTTAGTGAGCGTGTGTTATTCTAGGAAGTGGGTAGAAGATGAATGATGTCTCCACTGAGATACAGAAATATAGGCAACTTTTTCAATAAAAAGCATTAAATGCACTTGATATCTGATGAAGTCAAAGGTAAATGATTGTGCACTCTTCAGTACAACCAGAATTGTAGTTGCTAAAACACCAATAGGAAATGGAATTAGACAGCACCAGGGTTGAAAAAGTGAGGAATAAAGTGAAGAAATATTACTTGACCTAGAAGTAAGAATTATTGTATTGAAAACAAGACAAGTAGCTCTTGAACACTATTATCTACAGTGATAGGGTAAATATGGTAGCAACAAAAGTGCCAATGTGGCCATCTACCAACCAACTCCTCTGCAATTCAGTGATGCTCTTGGAAGTGAAGACCATTTCTTCTAACAAAACCTTTCCACAGGCCTTTAAGGAAAAAGAGGTTCAAAGCAAATTTAAATGGAATATTCTCCTGGTCTGCCATGACAGTCTAACTGTAGGCTGGGCTGTAATTCTTAGTAGCACTTTTGAAAAGGCAGTAGATAGATAGTAAATCACTCTATGAGTGAAAATAGAAGCAGTGGTTTTAGAATGTAATCAAAAAAGTTTAAGCAGACAAAAAAGGACAGCATCACTCAAACCTGATCAGAGCCAAAAGTGAATGCATGGAGTAAATCAGGAAAAGTTATCTGAGAAGAAATATTCAGGATTATTTGTCATAAATCAAATATAATTATCAAAGGTGGCCTCAAATTGATATTCTGGGTGAGCATGATTAAGGGACATTTTTACCAAGCTAACTATACCTACTTTCTGCACAATTTAAAATGATTTAGCATTGCTAGCCAGGTTGACCACATGCCATACTTGGGTTTTTTTTTCTTCTTGAAAAATGTTAATGAGAACCAGAAGGAAAAGCCGAAGGAAGTAGAACAGTCAGCTATTGATGATAGAGAGAGAAAACAGAAATAAACAAATTGAACACATACAAAAACATTACTAGAATAACTGAAAATGCCTTAAACGCCTGTCTAACTAAGGTATGAATACCATACTTGAATTCTGACCCCTAATGTTACCAGTCAAAGTACAGTTTAAAAGTACAGTAGAAACATAAATTAGTTAGTAGAGGAATGTAATCTATACATTTTTCGCATTCACTCCTCATAAGAACTTTGTGTTTGTGAGTTTGTGAGTCTATGTTGCAAAAAGTTATTGCCCTTTATTACTCTCACCTCACAGCTGGGCCAAAACTAGACTTCATACAATTGCTATTTCCTATATAGTTATAGTTACTGCCTAAGTTATTTATTTCAACATGATGTAAAAACAATTTATGTATGCATGGATGGATTCACACAGGATACGGACCTTAGAGAGAGGGATCATGACTATATTAAATGCAGGCCCGCCTCTGAACAACACAATAATGTATGATTTTAGAAAGAGGCCAGGAGGTCCCTCTGGAGAACTACTGTGATTCATCTCTGACAAAGACATCACATCCACTCCAGGCCAAGGGGATAACACTGTCATGTTAGCTGTCCCTGCCCAATCCCCAGCCCTTCAAAGTAAAGCCACCGTGATGAATCGGAGGCCCTCTGAATGTGCTGTCCCGACATGCCCTCTCTGTCCATTGCAGGTTTCAGAGCATGAGGAATGCTTAAAATGCGTGTTGTGTTTTCACAATAAGACAAAGCAGCGCTGAGAGTTTGTTTAGAGCTCCAAACATGCCAGGGACACATGCAAATGAGCGACGAGTCTGGCTAAGTGATGCACTCATACAATAAGTAAACAAAGCTGTCTGTGCCCACTCATACCAGTCCTGTGGGCATGTCTCTGTTTTGCTACTGAATATAGTGTCCTCTAGCTACTACTGGAGAAGTGACACCAGTATTTTTTGGACTGAAGTTGGAATTAGCTGATATTATTTATCTACTTTATCACTGACTACTTTCATGCTGTAATTTCTTCTGACTGTAAATACAGTCAGACTGTAAATACAGTCAGAAAAAAATTGCAGCCTGAAAGTCTCCTGAAATCCATACAAATTTGAGATGAGCTAAGAAAGGACAAAGCATGTTTCATTGCAAGTCTTTCAGATTGTCATGCCTGAAGTTGACTGATTAAAACACACTGTCCTCCCCCAAAATACATCCATATAGGTCATCTGTGCAAAGCTTATTTGATCCAGTTACTTGTTAGGAGTCAGTGGCAAACTAAAATCTTAGTTTTACCTTCATGAGCCAAGCAAGAGACACTGTGAGGCCAAGATCCAATTTTTGTAGAATACAATATCTGCCCAATTTAATGTCCTAATAACCAGTGTCCTTAGCAAAATCAGATTATTTTGGAGACTTTGTTTTGGGCAACAAATTAGTCAAGCAGGGCAAGATTGAGGAAGCTCAATCACCAAAGTACTAAAATACTGTTTGACTGCAATTCTTTAACTTGCCTTGTATGATTTATTGTATTTTATTATTGTATTAATGTATAAGTAAGCACATAATGATCAATGTACAATCCAGAGTCAAAGTCCTTGTATATGTACACATATTTGGCATTAAAAGCTGTTTCTGATTCTGATATTGTCAGGCTCCTATTCTAAATAGAAGTGCTTGTCTTGGAGAAGAGGGTAAGGGTGAAGTACCTTACTCAAAGCTGAAGGGGCTACAGTTTCAGTCAGGAAGAAACAAAGAGGCTTGTCTGCTCTTAAACAGAGTGATGATTGCTAATGTACAATAATATAGCTCTCAGAAGAAAGGCCACTGTCAGGATCTGAAACAGGAAAGCAGAGCTTGGTGCCTTGTTTTGAAACAGCAGATAGGGGAAGATTAAGTGTTAAAACCAAAGCTGGAAGAAGATGATAAGGAATGGATTTGTTTTTAACTTGCAACCTTGATGCTGTATTTTAAGATATTAAGTTTGTCTCAACCCCTTCTCACTCCAAGTCATCACATAGAGACCCATGATGAATGCCTTTGCATCATTATGAAATGCTCTGGGACGCCCCGTCATATAGTAAATGACAAAAAAGTAAGTAAGGTGGTGGACAAGTCGGCCATAAACTGGACTTTCACACAGGCATTTGTGTTTGTTCCCTGTGTGAAACAAAAAGTCAACATTGATTGTTTTCAATGAAGTTAAATAAGTAGCATTACTTAACTTACGTAAGTAAAGTCACATAAGTAACAGTTACTTTTAACCCAAAACATGATGTTTTGCAACTTTTTACAGTGGTAATCACGTTGTGTTTCACAACATTAGTTTTATTTTGAAAGTCTAACTGGACGTTGCATATTTATTGACTGTGGAGCCCTACACGTTCAAAAACGGGGTACCCAGGGTGCAACCAAGCACCTTTAAAGGGTCTTGACTAAGTGTCTATACAGTATGTAACGAGTTGGAGGTGAGGTGATGTGTTGTCTGTATCAACAACATCAAAAACAGCTGTAAGGATAAGCAGCTAAACATTAGCTCCTTTTTGTGTAATATATTCTATGATTTAGATTTAAAGCAGACCGCAGAGTAGTGATGAAAATGAAAGAGGAAAGACCAGCACTGTTGACCAATCAATAGTGTAACCACAACATACAAGTCTCTACCGTGGATGGTGAGAGGTCTAGCTGTAAAGTCATGCAGAGGTTATCCGGAATTGTGATTATGAAAGAGTGAAATAGTACCAAGATGTCAAGAAGTCAGATTTATTTTTGTAACATATGGTAATGCAATCAGTGTGATGCGGATGTAAAGATGCTGTTAGTGAGCAAAAAATAATTGGGACAAAGTTGATGACACTGTGGGGCTTATGCTGTCATTCAACAGATGCTAACAAAGACAAGACGTATTATGCCAAGAGCTGAAGAAACCAGGCTTTGACATGCAACGCGTGGGTGGAAATAGCCTGTTAATGAATAGACAGGAGAGGGGGGAAAAATGAAGACGGCAGAGGAGATACACGAAGCTTGCTGTGCGATAAAATATTGCTATTGTTAGGCAGTACTGAGGGAAAAGTGCTGCGATGCAGAAAGAGTGGAAAGTCTTGACAGCTTTCCGGTGGCAGTCTGACGGCTGAGAAGGGAGATTGGAAAGAAAGTGCAGCAGAGGGCTGCTGTCAGGCCACACCAGAGCTCCATTTAACAAGGTCCAGAGATGAGCTGCACCACAACACATTGCAGGGGAATGAGAAGAGGGAGATTGGGAATGGGGGGAGGGCTGAGTAAGGTTCATGCATTTTTCCAGAGCGTCACTACCTGTCATGCCTGCAATCCTGGGATTCCTCACATGTGCATGGGAGCAGAGATTGGAAATCCTCAGTAAAGACAGGAGGAGTAGAGGATTCAGAGATTTGGAGGAGAGTCTGCCATTATATGCTGATACTACCTGTGACACTTTGACACCATCATCTCTACATGAAGGAATGAGTGAGCCCCAATAGAAACACTTTACAGGGGTGTCAGGGGTGATCATTCACATGTATTAATCCAGCGCATTTCACTTATCTTGGCACTATGTAGCAAGCTGATCTGTACCATGGCAGAGGACAAGCATAAATAATTAACACTAGCAAATGCGTAATACGCCTTCTTTTAAACATGGATGCCTTCAGGGCAAACACATACAAGAATCTTGACAAGCCTCACTCTGAGTGCTACCACACCTCTTGTATATCTCATCTTCATGCTGCACTTAGAAAAAATGCTTCAGTAATGGCTGTGCAGTGGAAACTCTAGCGGGGCCTCTATACCCTTATTTCCACCTTCGCCCCAGGCATCAATCTCTAAGTATGAAAGCTTATCTCCCAGCGTCAGGCTAAATGTCAACCTTAGGAACGCTGAAACACCATTAGTTATGTCCACCCTATTAGAGCAAGATAATTCCACATAAAAGCCACCCACCCAATTTTAAATGAGTCTGCCTTCACAGGACTCTCTTCAGCTGTTTAGGTCTTCACGTCAGCAGTGGCAGCAGGAAGGAAATGGGTCCCCAGATCCAAATAACATCACTGTAAAAATATATGCTGAATCACTGTTAAGATGAGGATTCCCTATTCCGTAGTAATGTGCTGAATGTTACACTTTATGAAATGAAAAAGCTTGGGATTTTGTCAGTTATGTACTTTGATGCTGTGTGCTGTGTCATAGACTAAAATTGCACAAATTTTGAGCCTACAGTGGCATCCTTAATGCTTTAAAACATATATTTTACATACATACATAATGAAAAAATAAAATAAACATATTTTATTTACACTTTATGACAGCTACCCACTGTCTGATGTAGGGTGTTCTTTCAAGGGTTTATGCATATTACATTCTGACCTGAATGCATTTATTTCTCAGACTATATAAGAACTGTAATTATTAATATTTATATACATTATTTACGTATAAACTGATGTCTTTTTTTTCTGTCTCCGTAGGGGGGCGACTCCTGTTTCTGGTGATGTGGCTGAATCTTGTGCCTCAAACTGACAGCTGCCCTGCCAAGTGTGTGTGCTACAGTGAGCCCAGGCCCACTGTGGCCTGCCAACAACAAGGACTGTTTTCCATCCCTACTGAGATCCCTGTGCGGAGCCAGCGGATATTCCTCCAGAGCAACAAGCTAACGGTAGTGAGGTCCACTAGCTTCAGCTCTTGCCACAATCTCACTGTTCTGTGGCTCTACTCCAACAACATCAGCTACATCGAGGCTGGGGCCTTCTACGGCTTGGAAAAACTGGAGGAATTGGACATTGGAGACAATAGCAACCTCCGCACCATCAGCCCTACAGCCTTTCGGGGCTTAACTAAGCTGCACACCCTCCACCTGCACAGATGTGGCCTGTCAGAGCTCCCTGTTGGGGTTTTCCGAGGAATGTTCTCCCTACAGTACCTTTACCTGCAGGACAATAACATTCTAACCCTGCATGATGACACTTTTCTGGACCTTGCCAACCTAACCTATCTCTACCTGCACAATAACAAGATCAAGATAGTAACGGACAACATGTTTCGAGGCTTAATCAGTCTGGACCGGCTGCTGCTACACCAGAACCGGGTTATCTTTGTCCAACCAAGGGCTTTTAGTGATCTTGGTAAACTAAAATCCCTGTTTTTGTTCTTCAACAATCTTACTGTCTTGACGGGGGAGACCATGGACCCGTTAGTTTCTCTCCAGTATTTGCGTTTAAACGGGAACCAGTGGATCTGTGACTGTCGTGCGAGGACCTTGTGGGACTGGTTCAAACGTTTCAAAGGTTCCAGCTCTGAGTTGGAGTGCAATGTTCCTGAGTTCCTGGCAGGAAAGGACCTGAAACGACTGAAAAGTGAAGACCTGGAGGGGTGTGTGGAAATGCCTCAAACCCAGACCAATCTCTTCAGCTCCAAAGCACAGTCTGGGAAATTCCTTTCAACCGAAAATCCTCTCGGGGACACCATTCCCAGGTGTTGCCTTGGAGATAACGACAAGTCCTCCATCCTGTCTGGCAAGAGCCGCCAAATCACTAACAACGCCCCTAAGGAAAAAGAGAACATGTCTAAGACTAAATATAAGGAGCCTGAACGAACAAAAAACGAAACCCAGAACAAGCAGAATGACGGGCCACTGGGAACCTTGTCCAACACCCTGGACAAGCCTTTGGAAAATCTAAACCCTGACCTCATAGACAATCTGGAATCATCTACAGCATCAAACAAAAAGAAAAAGAAGTGTTCCAAAAAACCTAAATCAGACACCCACTGCATCAAAGGCCGAGGTTCTACTTTGCAAGTGCTGCGCTTTCTCTTCATTCCCATGATCTGGATATCTTTAGCCATGTCTTAGGACTTCTGATCTCATTCTGAACACAGGACTCAAGATTGTTGATGCTCATGACAATGATAACAGAAGATGCAGTGACATCTACAATAGACAGTGACTGAAAAGCAAGTCAAGTTGACCCACTGTGGGTGAGGACAAGCGAAGACGAAGACATTAGAGTACATTTAACAAAATGGATGCCTTTACAGAACACTACAGATCTAATGTATATAATGAATTGGTGCCCAAAATTGTTTGTTCTCTATGTACTTAACTGTACTGTGTCTAAGCTACACTTTGGAGACTCCTTCCTTTTCCCTCTCAAAAGCTTTTACTGCTTAGACAGACCACTGGAAGACAAAAAAAGGACAATTACATGAAATCAGAGACAGAGCACACACTGAGAATGTTGGGTCCATTTAATGAAGATAAACAATCTCCCCCCATTATTTATTCAAAGTGATGCATTTGTTGAGTAATGTTATGTTTTTTATGTTGATAAAAACAAATGTTTTACCTCCCCCGATTTTAGTTCTATTTTCATGACAGAAAGGGTATTTGGGTAGCATTTACCAAAAGAATGCTGTCGATTTGTTTATAGAGATTGCAATGGAACCATAGATATGCATTTTATTTTACTTGTGTACAAGTATGAATATATTATGAATAAAAGTTCTTATTTCGTAGATCTTTTGATATTGTGTGGTATTTTCCCAGCTTCTTAAATGTGATGATTTGCTGCTTCTCTCTTCAATAAGCATAAACACTGACATCAAATATATAACCACTGTAAATTCAATGTTAATAGATTTTGAACTGTTGGTTGGTCAAAAACAAGCAAATTCAAGACATTTACTTTGGTTATTGAAAAAAAAGAAGTTTTTTTGTAATATTTTCATACATTCCATTGACTAAAAAAATCAGCTTTAGGACACCCCTCCGAATCATTGAATTCAGATGTTCAAATCATTCTATGGCCACAAGTGTATGAAATCAAGCACCTAGGCATGCAGACTGTTTTGTAGAAGCAGGGGAAGCAGTATTTGGTACAATTTCATGCACCTAACTTTGTGGAAACAGTTTGGAGATGGCCTCTTTCTTTTCCAACATGACTGCACACCAGTGCACAACGCAAGTTCCATAAAGAAATGGATGAGCGAGTTTGGTGTGGAGAACTTGAGTGCTCTGCACAAAGTCCTGACCCCAACCAGATAAAACACCTTTTGGGATGAATTAAAGTGGAGACTGTGAGCCAGGCCTTCTCGTCCAACATCTGTGCCTGACTTCACAAATGCGCTTGAAGAATGGTTAAAAATTTCCACGAACACACTCCTAAACCTTGTAGACAGCCTTCCTAGAAGAGTTGAAGCTTTTATATAGCTTTTTATAGCTGCAAAGGGTGGGCCAAGTCCATATTAAACAAATTAAAAATGGAATGTCTTTCACCTTCATGTGCATATAAAGGCAGGCATTACAAACCTTTGGCAATATATTTTATTTTGGGCTTCATTGCTAGTGTACTGTTTTAATTATGTGAAAACATTCTACATTCTGTCAGGAAAACTGTTCTAAATGAGTACCAAATACAACTGAATTTACAAAATGCATTTGAATTTATCATAACAGCAGCTCATATTATGTCTCACTTGCCACATTGAAAGCAAAAACAACATTCCTCCTCCCAAACAGATGGTGGGCCCACTGTGGTGTGTTCATTGTTTTCAGGATTGTTGGGAGAGTGATGGCCGACTGTTTTGTCAAATTTGGCCTCATCCCAAACCTCAGGCATCCAGATTTTGTTTGTTTTCTCCGCATCCTCTTCAGTACATTGGCATCACAGTGCTTGACACACTCCAGAGAAGACCTGTGTGAGCTCAGTTGCAGTGAAATAAAGATAAATAAAAGAGACATAAATGACCCTTTCATTGATATGCATTTTTACTCACCTTTTTTTCTAATAGCTATTTTAACTTTGATTTTATATTGGCCAAGGAAACACTGGTCTAAGAATAATTCATATTGACTTTAAATTAGCAGGCCTCTTTTTCATCTTCATTAGTTGCAACTTCTGTTCTTGTTATAATCTTCCAGACTTTTTAAAATATCAAACAAATCAGTGATTTTGATGTAATATTCAATTTAAAACAAGGTCAACGTCCAACATCAACATCCATATCCATAAGTCTTATGTGACTGGTGCGCATTATGATGATGTTGAATGAAATGCCCCAGGCAGCTTAACAAAATCCAGTATATGGTTAGACCTAGTTATGTATATTACCAACACTGTCACATTTCATGTAATTTTGAGTGAATTATTAAACAATGTATGAAAATGCTGTGGAAATTTTCAAAATGTGACTTCTTACATCCTAACCTTGACTTTGAGAGAAGAAGAGACATTCAAGGTGTCATATTGAATTGTACTGTACTGGTTTCTTGATGTAGACAATACACTATAAAACATCTGAATATAAAATTATTTAGACTTGTCATACAGTTCTGCAGTGGCTAGATGCCTGTGGTGGAGGCAAGGATAACGTAGAGCCCTACTTAGTAACGATCTTGTCAACAGCCCTCAACTTATCCCGCACAAAATGAAAGGAAAGGCAGGGTCTCCACAAAACCTTGGAGCTTTCGATTGTCGTGGAAAGAAAGAGGACTGAAGGGGACTGAGAAGTCATTGATCTTGAGTAAGAATCAACAGGGGAAATCAAGAAGGCCCCTAAATCATTTGAATCTCGAGTTCCATTTATTTTGTCAAACTATATTTTCCAGATTTCTAATACATCTCAAATCTATTGTAGTATATATTTCTTGATTTGTATAATAATCAAATGTATTTCAGTATACAAATCAAGAAATATGCTGAAAGCATCCCATTATATTTTACATGTATTTAAAATACAAATATAGGGAAAATAGTTAATAAGTGATTATTATTATTATTATTATTATTATTATTATTATTATCATCATTATTATTATTATGCATTTGAAATTTGTTTAAAATTTTGGCATGGGTCAATGAACAAGTTGAACAATGAACATAATATGTTTAGCTTTTTGACAGGGCAATCTCTATTATGATTTATGCCAAAAATTATTATACATATTTATCCCATTTGGCTGTCACTTTGTGTATTTTAATACAAGTCAGGAAATTAATTCAGATTAAATATTTCTAAGCAAGCCCTAATGTGTGTTTTTCCTGTGCTCTAGGATTTCTGTGCTCATGCTCTTCTCCTGTAACACCAGTCTGACCATGCTATCTTCTAACTGCCTGACAGCCATCCAGCCACCTCCCAGCTTCTGAACAAAAACAAACTATACAGTGTTTGGCACAGTTGTTACCTTGACTCACTTCAGCATCCTCTCCTTTTGATTTTGGTTATGTCTCCAAACACAGCAAAGACAACAACTGCTAAACCAAATTTCAGGTTTCAAAATGTCCTTTAGAAAATAAAGGGTTAATACAACTGTTATATACATACTGTTTTCCTCCTGTCAGTGATTCAGCCATGGTGGCTATCACTGCTCATGCTAGCATGTGTATCAATCTGTTTATTTTAAACAAATCACTGCTGCTATTTCACTTAATAGAAATCACTGCTGTTGCCAACATGCACTGGGAGGAATCACCACTGTGTTCTGTGATAGAAGTCCTTGTCCTGGATTATTACTTAAAAGGAACTTCTCTGATAAAAATATGAGAAGTGTCTTGACTTCAAGACCACACTTTTAAATTAGCTTGATCATCAGAAGCATTTTCATGCTGGCAAGCACAAGGCCTGTGGATGTGGGGCTTTGAAAAAGAGAGTCATGCTGAGAGTTCCTCCTAGCATGAATAACATTCGGAACATTTGGCAAGATGCAAGGATCTGCCCTCACAAGTACATCACATGTCATTCACACATTGGGGTATTTCTAGTGTCTAAATTCACATATAGAGCACTTATAATAATTGTAATAATTAGATTTCATGGTGTCAACCTCCCTCACATCTCTTTATTCTCTCAGCAGATTCCTGCTTTTCATGCAAGTGTCTGTGGATTTTCCAGTGTGATTTCTTTCAATTGTCTTCTATGTTTTTTTGAAAAGAGAAATGCGGCTTTGTTATTAGGAGGTAACATCAAACATGCAAATGATGCCCATAGGAACATGTTGTATAAAAAGTCAGTCTTAATTAATCACTGATTTAATGCACCACCCGCCGAGCACGCTAAGTGACAAAAATCAACCGTACCCAAGATGTTTCATGACATACGGGTGCATGCTGGGCTTGCTAAAATGCTCAGGGTGGATCCTCTGATTTACTACCTTGCTGATGAACATCTACCTTTAGTGTTGTGTGTGAGGCCTTTTTTGCTGTTTCTGACTATTCCTGTCACTGTGACTATGGATCCTCTTTCAGTGCGAAAACTTTGAGAATTAAACTATTTAACCAAGCTTTTAACTTTAGCTGTATTTTGGGTGTGGCCGGGATTGATCTTTGGGCTTGATCTGATTTTCTTTTTTATTTATCTATTTATTTTAACTATTTCTAAATAGCTGTATTTGTATGAAAAGTGCTATATAAATAAAGACTGATTGATTGATTGATTGATATGTGAGACAGTTTAGACTGGTTATATTGGGACACAGAGGCTAAGTGGACTGGCTATAGTGGGACACAGAACAGAGAGGAGTGAGAATGGTCAAGCAAAGAAGTGCTTAGAAGAACCATGAGCAGATTTTTGAGGACTACGCAATGCACACCTAATGGCATTCAGAATGGTAAGTATAACCACTGCGTTACCTAGGAAAAAAGCATTGTGTGCACGCTACGGTGTTGCTTTCTTTGCTTTCATATGTCTGTTTGTAGCTGCAGTCTATGTAGACCTCTAGAAGTCTAGCGCAACCATTCGATGTTGCGATCAACTGATCAATTAGAGAGGCTGCAGATGCCACTAAAAGTGCACACTTGTGCAATTTTTATGAAATTTGTTCACAAGAACAAACTGCCCATTTATAAGCTCATCTCCATCACTACTGATGATGCTCCAGCAATGGTAGGCTGCAGTGTTTTCATTGCATTGTGCCAACAAAGCGAATCTTTCCCAGACTTTAATTATCATTGTAGAAACTCTCCAGCAAGCTTTATGGAAGATTTTAAACGTGAAAGAAGTGATTGAAATTGCAATGAAGATTGTGTGTTCTGTTCAGGCCAGGAGTCTACACTGAAGGCTATTCTGTGCACAGAATGTGGCTGAGCAGAGGTAAATTTTCGGGTTAAATTCAGTGAGTTGTTCGCTGAAATGAAAGATTTTCTGAAGCTGTCAAAACATGCAGACACGCATAGCTAGAGAAAAACCAATGGCTTTTGGATTTAGTGTTCCTCACAGACCTGACCTACTGACCTGCTCAATTAACACAATTTAGAGCTTTAAAAACATTTAAAAGCAAACTAAAACGAAGTAACTAAAAAAAGTAACCTGCTACACCATGACCTACGAAATTTTCTTCACATGCACATAGAACTTCAGCGTCAGGGCAAAGAACTTGAGCAGCTTGGTAGTGCACGTTATGAGGAGCAAGTTCAAACTATCTTGTCTGAGATTTACTGACTTTACATCCATTGAGCCTGTTGCCAGCTATCTGTCTTTATCCATTTGGAATGGGTATTCATGTGGATTGCATACCTCCAAAGTCGTATCACTGTTCCACCTGGACAGCTCTGTTGTGCAGAATGAGATCCTGACACAAAAAGACACTGAAATACAATCCAGGACAACACTGGGCATGAATGGAGACTTCTGGAAGCTACTGCTAGAACAAAAGCAGCACCTCAGAGGACCTCCTTTGAACTTGACAGCACTTTTTGGATCAACCTATTTGTAGGTAGGGTAGGCAAGTTGCTTCTAAAACACTTTTTGTCATATTTGTTGAAACTGTCTATATACACCAATGCATATTAAATTGTTAGGTGCTCTGAAAAAGAGAGTATAAAAATCAGCTGTCTGTAGTCCTCTCAGGGCTGCAAT
>JAPMOB010243613.1:0-26745 GCA_029875015.1 Lepomis gibbosus | reverse complement strand
TCCTCTGTTGATCTGTTACTTCTATAATCAAACTGGTGTGAGTCCAAAGAGACATGAATGGTGGCTTTGATGTGTGAGAAGACCACTCGTTCAAAGCACTTCATTAATGTCAGTGTAAAAGCAACTGGGGTGGCGATGGGGAAGACACATGCTTTTGGTGTGAGAAACCTTGGCTTGATTCCAACTGTGACATCCACCAATATGTTAACCGCTAGCATTAGCTTAAATGACTGATGTTTGGTTTCTTGGCAATGATAGCTGTTCATCTCATCTCATGTGATCTTTCTATCATAAAGATCAATAGTCACTAATGCTAATAGTTCTTTCTCTTACTAGGTGCTTGTTTTAGTTGTATGAGGGATCTGAGAAGTGTGAGGAATTGTGCAAATTGTCAAATCAAGGACAAATAGCTGTAGTTTAGGCCACCTTTCAGCAGTCAATCACATCACCTTCACTATCACCATTGTCACTATATAACTAGCAATCAGTGGGCTTAAGTTGGCCATCAGACAGCAGCAAAGAGGCAGCTGGTGGTGGTGATGCGAGCTGACAGTTTAGCACAGAATTTATTTCTGAGTCTTGGACTTACAGCTCCAGGTATGTGAACATCAAACGTAGTATTTGGCACACAGTCCTTTTGACATGCTTTGTCAAGGTTTGTTTGGCTTTGGTGAAATTTTAAAAAAGCTTGGTGATGGAACGTTCTTTGAAGTTGCCAAAGGAAATAACTGTAGTAAACAGTGCATGTATAAAAAAAATCTGTTGTTTGATGTTTTTCCTGGTGAAAAATGTGTTGTGTATCAGATAATTTTAAGATTAAGATTTTATATAAAAGTATAAAATGTCTGTGTGCTAGTGTGAATACTGTGTCCACATGCTCTTACACTGCTACTATCTCTGTGAGGACCCATTAGATTGATGATTTATGAAAAGTGGGGACATTTTGTTCAGTCCTCATTTCTCTAAAGGGCTTTCTAAAGGGTCAGACTTTGTTTTAGAGATGGTGATGTTTCTATGTTAAGATTGACGTAAACAGTGCACATATTATATCTGTTTTAGTGTTGTTTTTGGGGTTTGAGGTATGGAAGCATTGTTCTTGGATGTTAGAGTAAATTGTACTGTTATCTTCTGCACTTAATGCTCTACCTGTTGAATTCTACTCTGCACCCTAATTGAGGCTGAATGTCTGATTAAGCGACTTGTACGTAAATCACCTGCACAGTTTACATTTACAGATGTTGTTGAAGGTTTTTCTAGTCCAAGTAGTATTGATTAATCACATTTTAGCAGACTTTGGTTGCCAGTGTGTGTGGAGAGGAAAAAAAGGCAGAACACATTGGCTGAAATGCAGTATAGTAACCCATCAGCTATCATCTAACGACAATTTTGCTTGTTATCAATCTTGCAATCCCAGACCCTGGAGATCAGCTTTTTAAAATTTATCTGCATTCAAATTCTCTCCAGTCTGTGAATAGACAGGTGCACAGAGACACAAAAGGTAGTAGATTTTAATGAGAATCCCTTATAAATACCAGGATCTTAATTTCTAGTATTCAACCCTAGCTCGCATGCATGTGCACTACATATAAAAGCATGCACACATACATATAGGCACAAAATACACATCCACCATGCAGACAAATCACAGGTTAACATTTGTAATGATTGCAAAGTTAGTTCACAAATACCAACTTCAGTTTCCTCCATGAATCACACCAGCTGTCCTCCACCCACAACCTCTCCCAGTCATCAGGAAACATTCCACCTCCATTTAACACACATGGCTCAGCAACAACTGCTGCCATGTTGGCCTGCACAGCTCTTTGGAATCACTTACCCATGCATTTTGCCACTCACATTAGCAAACCACAACGAGGGCCGTGATTAGTGCATTGTAAATTGATTACCTTGACGACTATCTTGCAGTGTTGCCCGCTGAGGCTGGCGGAGTAACCGAAATAAACGTCAGGATGAATGAAAGCCTCTATGTCGCTTGTTCCCCTGCCTTTTCTGCCTCTCAAATGCGCACACAAAAGCATGGCCCTGAAAAACATGGCAGAGGACGCCCTGCATCTGGCTGCTCACTTCCTAGGCCGTGATGAGGCAAGCTGAGCCCTTTGTCTGCTTAAACAATTATCCACCTGTTCTCAGAGCACATGTTCATTGTTGGATACTTGTGGATAATTGCTCATGCCAATGGTTGTTTTTTTTTATGTGTGACGTGGTGGTAAATGGTAGGCAATATCGCTCGCAATCAAGGCATGATTATCTACGTGGTGGGAGAACATTTCGGGGAAATTGCTCTTAGATTGTGAAGCATACAGTAACACCAAGGTCCCACTCAGAGTAAACGTTTTGGCTGTGGGCGGTAATCTGCCATTCAGCTGCTGCTGAGTTCAGAAATGACAAGGTGAGAGAAGCAGGCAAACTGGTTTCACCTGAGAAAAAAATGATATGTAGCATTATGTAGCAAATAAACAACCATTATTGATCAACCAGTAATATTTTAAAAATCTCTTGAGAACTCAGAGACATCTTTGGCAAATTGTGTCAAAAGTTACTCTGCAATATTTTGAACTATAATAAAATGTATTTAAGCTGTGCAAAAGTATCTTAATTCAAGGGGAAGCATCAGAATTAAATGTCCAATATGAGGTTCAGGTAGCAGGAGATTAACATTACTCCATAGATGGATTGTGGAACATGTTAATGCACCAAACCCCCAATTAGACCAGTAAAACTGTTTCTGAGGGTGCTGACATACGGAGAAGCATGTCTTAGAGTTTGTATCTTTGTTTATGTGTGTTTACATGTGTACATAGTATGTCCAAAATCCATGCACTTCAACATTGTTTTCGTCTCCTTACTTCTCACCTTCTCACCAGGCACTTATGGTCAGGTCATTTGGGCAACAGTAATATCTACGAAAGTGTGCTAAAACAAACCTGCTATCCTGAATGATGTGCCCTCCCACACTACAGTGCAGGAGCACGATATTGACTAGGGATGTCCCAATCAGGTTTTTTTTGCCCTCGAGTCAGAGTTGAGTCTACCGATACCGTGTCCCGATCCGATACTTCTGTAATCCTTAAAAAAAGAATAAAGAAGAGCGAAAAAACAGATCCAGGATGTTCCTTATTTTTTATTGCATTATTGTGGTCTGTGACATCATGCGCATACCTTCTATAGCATCTCTGCAACAAAGTGATGTCATGCCGCACGCTTTGCTGTTTCTGTGTGGGGTCTAACTCTGTGCCACCGCATAACTATAGATGTGTTAAAAAATAATGAGAATATATAAACATTTATATCCGAGTCCTGATCAGGAGGTAACGTCGTCTGATTCTGATCAAGTCTGAAACAACGTGATCAGACCCGATTTCCGATCTCATGATCGGATCTGGACATCCCTAATATTGACGTGGGTGATGCTAATGCTATCAAGCAACAAAAGAGAAGCCAAGCACGAGGAAGTTATCTGGTAGAACCTGGTGTAGCCATGCCTAGTCACAATCCATGGAGTTCACCATGTCTCCTAGCACCTAAATCTGATGGATTACCTCACGTCTGTAGAGATTTCAGAAAAGTGAATACAGTTAGTGTGTCTGATACTTTTCCGTTGCCACGCAAGGATGACTTAAGTTAATTGACAGAGTTGATCCAGCTATGTTTATCACAACACTAGATTTGCTAAAAGGATACTGGAATATTCCTTTAACCGAGCTTACTTCGGATATTTCAGCCTTTGTGATGCAGGATGCCACAATCGTGTGGAGAGAGGCGGTGAGAACACAGCATGTGCTCTACCAGTGTGGTAGGAGCTGGGTAGACGTTAACTGTGGTGACTATGTAAACATATTAAATAACCTGCTTGTTTAGTAACCTTTTACACTTAGTTTTTCCCTCCTGTTTCAGCGGATATTATTTTCATTTGTAACCCGTTTTTAACTGACCCATTTAGTTTAGTAGTAAACGTGTCTTAGTCCTTCCTTGGTTTTCCACCTGGTTATTTATTCCTTTTTGTTATTCCCACACCCCTTGATAATCTGGGGACATAACGCAAACAATGCTCTTAAATCTATTTTTACACATTTCCCACAAACAGTGCTTAAAAGTGAGTGTAAGCTCACATTTGTTCGAAGCTTCATGTTGAATGTTTGTGGTGCTGAAGTGCATAGTGAATACAAAATAAAATGCAATATTTAATAGTCTGCAAGCCATTCATAGTTTTCAGTCATGTGACATGTGCAGTGACCTGGAGGGCAAAACAACAGGCCAACACAGCAGCTCAAACCGCAACTCCCCCGAAGAGATGCTGCAAAAGCGTTTTAAATTTTATTTGATTTAAGATATGAACACGAACTGCAAGTATTGGGCATATCTGATCCATATAACGTTACAACATCCGCTGCCCCATTTCCACCATTGAAGACCATCAGGTCCCTGCTGCCACTCGACTGTGGTATATTAACGTTTACCATGTGAGGAATCCCTCACCTAACGTAGCTCAGGCTTGTCTCCTCCTTGATTGGTGTATCCAAAAGCAAAACCATCCAGCTACTCAAAGTAACAGTGTATCACCTGCTTATTGGTTGACAGGCAGCGGAAAATAGCATCTTTTTTACCCTCCAAGGGAGCGTTTTCCTTGGAATGTGACATCACGTGAAAACTATGAATATACTTTAAGGATACCCTGTAGACATGTTTAAGGCATATGAAATGCCTTTTACAAAACAAAAGTTAGTCAGGACAGTCACAGACCATTTAGGGAACTTTACGTTAGACATGTTCATAAGATGGATTTTTAAGATGCTTTGGGAGATGTGGATATACTGTTAGACTTTGGGATTCTACAAATTCAAAATAAAATAAATCTGGTAAAAGTTAGGGAGCGGACCTTGAATAATACCTTTTTCAAATTGCTTTTTTGAAGGTTAAGAACACATTTCAAGCTCAACAAAATAAAACTGTTTAACAGATTCAGAATCTAGCAAGCGAGGACTTTCCCTCTCCAAGTCATACAGGATATCTGCAGACTCAGTTGTAACATATTTCCAGTCCACAGATGTGTCGTTTTCTCGTCCTTTGGACCTGGCAAGAAAATATGTAGCCTTTGTCCTCCTCACCTTCACTCACCCTCCTCTGCCCCTTCATCTTATTCTGTTTGTGTTTTTCCTTCTTTTTTCCATTTTAATGAGTCCCTGCAGTTGCTCTTCTTTGAAGCCCTAAGCCGAGCAATTAACATACAGCAGAAGCCTGTTTAAATTCCTGTAAGGAAAGTAGCATGTCTATGTCAAAATTGTCTTCAAAACAATCCACAGAGCACAGGGAGTGCACTCTTCTTTTGAACAATTTTCAATTATGTGCCTTTCTTTGGCACTTGCAGACCTAGCTCACAAAAGGTATCCACTGAGCTCTGAGTGCTCTGGCCTTTATCAGGGACGATTTTTTCCTCATTGAGTAATCCTGAGAATTGAAACAACTCCAGAGTTACCATCAAGGTGTGCTAAAAATAAACGTAGCCTTGCTGGTCTTAAGTGGATAGGGATGTCTATCTCTCATGCTGACAGCCATATAATGTATGTGCTAAAAAGAAAACACTCCTACCTTTAAACAAACAAATGTGTGTGTCTGTTTAAACATGTAACGTCCCACTGGAATCTTAAGTGTTTTGCCCAAGCTTATTTGGGCACCGCCATGAGAGTCCAGAGCTTGTTGTGAGCCTTTCTTACAGGCATGTTGATTGTTGAGAGGAGGAGGGGGAGAGTGCAGTACACATAATAATAATAATATTAATAATAATAATAAATAATAATTAATAAAATTCTAGCATGCGACCAAATTTAACAAAACCAAAGGCATACAGAGTGATGGTAAAAGGGCAAACTTGTTAAAATGACTTTTCAGCAGCCGTTTAAAACAGCGGATTTGATTGGAGCGGGGAAGGCTGTTTAAGATCTCACCTCTGGATTTAAAATAGGAACACGGGCTCAACTACTCTGCTTTACTGTATTTGCAGGAGCCAAGCTTTGCAAGGCCATGTAGCTGATTAATAGGATTTTGGAATCAATTGTGTAAATTACTGGAAGTCAATAAAGCAAGGCAAGAACGGGGCTGATGTGCGATTGATGACTAGTATTTTTTTTAACAGCATCGGTGCTGTATTTTATAAATATCGTTGTACTGTCCAACAGAAATATGTCGTTTTGGATACTGGTCATATATGTCATTTTGGGGCAATTGACAATGAACTATTTTGTCATTTAGGTATGAGGACGTGTATGAGGACTATAATGCATTGTGTAGTATACAGGGTGCAAACAGAGCATGTTGTAACTGCTAGATAGCAGTGTAAGTAAGATAATGAGCCTCGGTGTAATTACTCAGTAATTGTGCATAAACAAATGCAGGTGAATTTCCGGCATAAAAATCAGCAAACTGTGAACTGGCAATATAACTGTTGACATTAGACAAAGGGTAAAAGCAGAGTTTAAGGACAGACACGGCAACTGGGTGTCAGGCACCTGCACAAATACAAACATCGCTGCTGGGCTATGCTTCCTTAAATGTGGAAAACCATAGAGACAGATTGTTATGTACTACTGTACTACCAGATGTCAACACTAGCAGTCATAATGATCACTGGTCAGCAGCTTATTGTTCATCTTTCTTTCTAGAAATCCTTCGGATTTCTAGCCACACCAGCCCTGTCACACTTGACCACTGTCCTGTGACACTGACTACTTTGGTATTTTCACATGATGAGGTTAGAAGTGATTAACTAGAGAGAAAAAGAGGAGAGGTCAAAAGAGAGACAGATTATGTTTGATTACTCATGTCAGATCCAATCACATTCATATCAGGGAGTTGATGAACTCATAGAGATAGTGACTGCGGTGAAAATCCAATTTGAATATATTAAAGTTCAAATCTGAGTGTTAAAAGTATGTAGACTGCACTAGCATGTGTGTGAAGAGCTTCTTGGTGGTGTAATGCATGTGATAACTTAGTCTTTGTTGGAATGCTTTAATTTGTTCTCTGTTGTGCATACACACAAACACACAACCTAAAATACAAATAAACACACAGACCCTTCAAACAACTAATTGAAAACCCCCACATCTAATTAAAATGTGAGAAGAGCCTTTAGGTGTTGTGTTGAGCACAAAAAGCCCCCCTGACCCACTTCAATATACAGGTAGGACAAACTAACTTCCATTGCTGCTTTAATTAGAGCTCTTTCTAATTGCGCCAAAGAATGAAGTCTCCAGAGATGCTCTGCTGTTTTTAAAGTTGAAGGTGTGAAATTGGCTAGCTTTATGTGCATGTGTTATTTTACAGTATATTTGACTGCGCTCCTAGATGTGTGCGACAGATTGTCAGTGACCATTTGCCCTCTGCATCAGCTCTGAGACTCGTAAAAGCTCACAAGGTTAAACTAAAAAAACATTTCCATGTTCTCTTTCCCACTTTTTCTCTCATTCTGCTTTCTTCTTTCTGTTCATCTCCCCGTATACTCATCCTTTTCCTCCTTCTTTTCACAGCGGATCTCCTTCATGTCATACATACTCTTTCCTGTCAAATCTACTTCCTCCTCCTTGATTTGGCCTCTCCGCTCCAATTAGCTCCTTCACCATATACCACTTAAAGATGGGAGAACCAGCATTTAGCCATTGATACAACAATAATCAGCTCAAGCTGATTGTGCCCAAACCCTGCTTTCAGTGAACTGAAGTGGCCTTAAACAGGATCAAAGGAGTAATCGTAAGGGCGCAGTACACTGGGTAAACACAAGGCATACATGTTTTCATACAAAATGGAAACATCCACACGAACATAAATGTGAACGGAAGGTTGGTGTGTAAATATGCACAAACATGCACACTGCTCTTGGACTGCGCTCACCACTTCACCATAATGAGAACAGACCTTTGGCCCTGCGGGCAGATGATTGTGCTATTTAGCATCACTGTCAGAGTGCAGCCTGCGCTCCACATTCACTGTTACAGCACAGTCAAGCAGTGCTGGTACAGCAGTAAAATAAATGCCCCCACACTCCCACCACCCTCATCACTCCAGGCTATGTTCTACATGTTATCCTTGCTATGACCCCATGTTATTCTGATTATGTCATTGGACAAATGGCAAAAGACGAATGGCTGGAGTGGTATTGGCTGAAAATTATTAAAGTAAAGCTTGACACTGAGAAGGCAAAAAAAGGCCAAGGGGAGGAGGTGAATGGTATGACTGCTCCATTCAGATTCCGTTTAAAAGACAATGCAAGGAGCTGTGATGCTATGGGTGCGCTGCTAGTACCTTTGCTGAGGGATACATGCAAGTTGGGGCGATGGTTGTTTTTTTCAAGCAGGAAAAAAATGGTGGCCCGCTCACAAAACTTTCTCAAATTACAGCTAAACACTAAAAAGTGTTTCTGCAAACTTTTGAAGTGGAAAACGGGCAATGTAGTAACAGAATCTTAAATCATATTTGATCAGCACTGCCTAGTTGGACAGTCTGATCTCCTGCTAGTTTCTCCAATGTTGCCTACCATAGTTGTAACAGCTCATGTTTCACTCTTGCTTTATGTTCGTAATAGCACCTAGAGGCATCTCTTTACGTTTCAGGTCTTTTGTTCTTCAGATGTGACCTCTACTTGTGACTGCTATGATTGTTTATTGTAACTGTGAGTGCTTCCAAACTGTGTTTGTGTACGCCACTGTACTGTGCATGCACAAGAAGCTGCAGCTGTTGTGCTGCAGATGTGCTTACATTTCTTACACATCTTGTGGATTAAAACAACTTTAGTTAAATTTAGAGTGTGGTTGAGGCAAATAAAACCTCAGATTGAGAGAAGGACTTAATGTACCATAAAACTTCAATTAATAGCTGAGTCCCAAATAGCCGACTACCCCATTTACTGGCCTGGTGTGGGAACACATTTTGACAAATAAGTTAAGGTCTTGATTATACGCCTGGTCTGGTTTTTATAGATGTTCGTGGAGTTCTTGGAGCTATAAAACCTCTTTAGCTGCTTCTAAGCTGCTTAGATTGTGCATACAAATGTTAATGTTTTCACTTTTATTAAATATGTCAATATGGACATGCTACACATCATTAGATTAGTTAGATTCTCCACAGTTCAATAGTTCAGTTCATTTAATGAACAAAAAGTCTAATTCATATAGATTTACCAGTGTAACCAGCATGGTACAAGAGATGAAAAAAAAGTGCCGACTCCTGTTACCTTTGAAGCGCTTGATAAGTCCCAATGCATCTGTTACTTGTTTATTTATATTCCTTTAATATGTAAGGGTCCACCAATCAAAAGAATCAAAACGGTTTTTCATAAAAATTAATCCAAGTTATGAAATACTGTCATGTGAAGTTCATCGCTTTCTGTCTGCTAGCTTCTGCCTCACTTTTCTCATGTTGGGTATGTTACCTTGCTGCCTACAAAAGTGCATAAGCTGTCTGTCAGAGGTAGATCAAAGGAATGACATATATTATTTGATCATTTTTATACAGGAATTGTAACCCAAGTTAGTATTACCTTAAAACCCATAAAAGGCAAACAAATAATAAATGTGATGTTAACAAACAAATAACATTAGGCATCAAGTCAGTAATTTTTGTTCATTCTGTTTGTTTTATTCTGTGTGCTACTCCTTTAATAAGTGCAGCGGTTAACAGCCAATCCGAGTGACTCTAGCGCCACTTGCTGGAGAGAGAGGAAAAACAGAGCGAGAGCCGAAGACCGTGACAGAGAAGTAAAAATCAGAGAAGTCCTAAACACAGTGAGGAAAGACTGACATAAAAGACTAAAAAGGTTTTGACGACTGTAAAACCTTATTTAATTCTGTTTTTGGAGGATTTTTTTTGCTTTTTGTCCACATCGCTGGATTGTGTTTTTGTTGTTTTGAGCAAGTATTTGGTGAGTGAAAACCACTACTCACAAGGTGCAACTTAAATTAATGCATTTCGTGTTTTCTCTCCAGCTACACGCAACAGGCATTGTCAAGTTTAGCCTGGTTAGTGAGACAAACGTCGCCGCCATTTTAGGGTGCGGTTCAGATTTAATTTAACGTTTAATCTGTGTTTAGGTCTTTCCCAGTTATTTTTTTATGAAGATATAAAAGACTAAAATGTGTATGTGTATTGCTCTCTTGTAAAACAGGCCAGGGTTTTTCGTCGTGACGAGCGTTTGGTGTTAATGAATGCGAAGCCGGGAAAGAAGATGGCCAGCCCCACATAGGAGAAACCGGGTCCATCCAGTCTATGGTCCATACGCGTTTCCACAAGACCAACTAACGTTACGCTCGCGGGACAAAGACACTGATTCGCTCATCTGAATCGTGGTAGGACTGAAACTTTATTATTTTGCTGCAGTGTGGAGTGAAGCTAATCTGGACTTTTAAAGGGCTTAACAGAAGGACTAATTTTGAGTTTTGAGATTTCCCAGATTTGAAAATATCCAAATCATGTGTCATTAGTAACCCTTTGAAATAATCAATCTTTTTTTAAATTTATAATTAAGTAGGTGAAAAGGTGGTCACAAGGTGGGATCATATGTTGTATTCTGGATCAAATAAAAAAAAACGATTTACTCCCGATAATGGTCACCTAGCACGAAATCGGGATAAAAATCTTGTAGTGTGATCTAGGCTTAAGATGCCTGCAAAACCCTTCAAATCCAAGGCTTCAGGTAGAGGACCTGAGCTTGAAGATGACAAGTACCACCACCCCATGAGGGGTGAGCTGCGTTTTTTATTGGTTTATTGACCTCCGAGGCAAGGCATGCATGGTGCATGCCTTGCCTCGGAGGTCATCTAGATCCCACATACCCAGAACTTGACTTAGAGTAAAACTAAAAGGAAAAAAAAACGTGGATGTGTGTACCTTGACACACTGTTATCCCGCCGGTCACTTTTGTTGCTGTCAAAATTTACAGTATTTACAGTAAACATGTGATACAGCACATATTTCATGGAGACCATTTTTCATTTCAGTATTTGCTTGAAATGCATTGATACGTCATTCAGTAACATTTTTAGAGCCTTATAAATGAAAAGGTTTTTTTACGGTCCCTTTCCACATCTGTATAATGGGTATTGTGTTTTTCATTATTCACATCATGATGATATTTTCATTATTTTGCCGAATTGTTGCAAAAGTTGTTTTTGTTGTTGCTATAAACCAAAACCAAACTTATTGGTTAGGTGAACTAAAGAGAAGGTGAAACAAAAACTCTTAAAACAGGCCTTACTAAGATAAAATGAGAACTTAGAGCTGTGTTAACTCAATGAGTAAATTAGGAACTAAATAACAATTTAAAGGATCCTAAGTTGGAAATTGTTTTGGACTCAATCAGTTTTAACCCAACCAAAGAGGTTTAAAATTAGGAGGATTAACACATTTCCTGAGACCTGGGCATTATTGGAATTTAGGTGGATTATTTCCAAAAATAGTGTACATGTTTTTTTGTATGTTGTGATTAACTTGGTGTGTCTCCTACTAATTCTTATAAGCGGGCAGTTCAAACTTACTTCTTGGTCTGTGGTTGATTTCTAGTAATAAACTGCTCCTCTGGTCCAAGCAATCTGCAATATCTACAAGCGTTACATAATACTCATTGAAATAAATAAACTGATTCATAGTAGTCTATTTCAGTTTTGTGCAAAAGGAGTTAAAGGCCTTTCCCTTATGGACACCTTTCCCAAAAATAGGCAGGGTCAATTCAGTGGTTTTAGCAAATAAAGGCCTGGACTATTAATCTAAGTTTTACGGTATGCGCTGTATAATCAAGGTAAAACATTTTTTGCAACATTTCAAGAGACAAGACAGAACTCTGACACAAAGACAATGTGCAAAAATCAGATTATACAGACCTAATATTTTACAGCATGAAAATAATCTGAATTGATTCTTTACATTAGATGACCTGGACGAATCCAACTCATTTTTACTTTTTTACTCATTTTATCAGTTTTACTTTTAGATAATAACAGAGGGGTTTTGTTTCAGGTGTTATATCGATTTCCTTGCAGTTCTTTCCCCCAAGCTAGTAGCAGATAAAACTTGTTAATGATCAAATAGTCTGTTTCTGAAAACAACTAAATGCAAATTGGAACAGAAGGACAGAAAGGATCTAAATCACCATAAAAGGGGCATGAAGAAAGCAAAAGATGGATTATAACAACAAAAAGAGAAGGACTTTCCCCTGAACAGAGAAACAGAGTGCCCCCCCCCTATCATAAAAAAGTGACGGACAACCTCTTCAGCTGCTCATTTTAGAAATGAATCCACTTTACTGGAAAAATAATTAACCTTAGGTGTCAACAATCAGCCAAACTGAAAACATTGCAGCCTCTCAAACCAGACGATGCTATACAGTAAAAGTTTTGCATCTATATACAATATTTAACAAAACAGTCTCTCCCAACTTTTTAACTTATAGTATACTCATAACAGCAGTAAGGAGTATGTTGTTTTACAAAACATAACATTTGTTAATGCCACTGAAAAAATAATAATCTAAAAATCAATCTTTCTACAAGTTTCTCATGGCTGTGTTGCTTCAGCACAGAGGTCACTAATAGTCTGATCCAGACCCAGCCGCCGTCCTGTCCGGACCACCGACCTACAGCCAATTTATTATTGAGAATTACTACCTTGTGACGGAGCGTTTCTTTTTTTTAAACCTAGTTAACCCTTTACTGAACTGGTTTAGCAGGAAAAGAAACTCACAGACCAATCATGGAGCATGTGCTTCAATCGTGCCGTGTGATGCTACTCAGCCAATCAAGTCTGTGCATTCCAGCTGGCATTGCGAGTTCGCGAGTGTGATGCACTGGAGACGTTTTGGAAACACACAGGGAGAGAGGAGAGATTTCACATGTCTTTTAGTCAAGAATGTACAGATTCTTACATGTACATTCCTCCCACGGGCAGTTCAAAACCAGAACATCTCATATATCTCCCATCCTAGCTGACAGGGAAAGCTAGAGCTCATGTTTCTCACTAAACAAGAGAAAGTAGGAAAGTGGTAGCTCTACAAGAGGGAATGAGAGACAAGAGGAGGCATTACAGCTGTTCATTTGTTAAAATGTATTGAGTGTTTATTATAAAATTGGTTGAGACTGCACTTCATCACTTCAAGCTACACATTTTATTTTGTTTTATTCCTGAAATTAAGCACTTTATTTTAGTTTACTTAAATTTAGAATTCATCATTAGAGTCCAGTTTGATGTGAAAACTGAATATTGTTGAAATATTGTCAGTTGTTGACTAAAAACATATGCTGATACAACTATATGTTATGGCACTGAATGATAACACAAGTTAGTCGTTATGATGTTCTGGACATTTGCTTTTGGAAATTTACTCTTACTGGACCTCTTTAAATTCTAATTAAATACCCCTGCTTTAGCAGATACTTCAATACATCATATGTTGGAAATATTAATCCCTTACTCTCCTACTTACTGGGAAAAGTAATAATAATGCATGACATCATGATGTGAAACCTCCTTTTTTATAAACATCAAATAATTAATTATTTTCTTCTTATCATTATTCATTATTTTTACTATTGATGTTTACTTATCAGAAAAATTAACACTTGAACACACATCAGCGTGACATTTAAATAAAACACCACTAAATGTACGTGCTCTGCCTAGATGTCTGCATTTGCCTCCAAATCCCTGGTTACCTGTGTCTGAGCTTGACAAGGCCCAACACATCCACTAATATGGAGGGGGTGGGGTTTATGACTTTACTTCAACCACCCACAAGGGGGTGATTGAAATGTGTTAGTTTCATTTTTGGTCACGATCAGTGTGCTCCTACTAACAGGATTGATGATATTCCATCTTTATATCAAATTATGGATCAGCATGAGCACAGAGGCCATCTCTTCAACATTACATTACATTAGGCTCTGCCCCTGCTCTTTCTTAGTCACTTGTTCTTCCCCCCTCCCTTCTTATTCTGTCTTACTGCTCTAAAATCAATCACTCTCCCAAATTATGTTTGATGGTCCCATTATGAAGGATGACAACACGTAGAGAAGACTTGGCCCTCAGAACAGCTTCAATCATGGCGTAAACACACAGTGCAATGCAGTAAAACTCCTGCCTTGCACTATAGAGTCTCAGATAAAATGAATTTAGCCACCAAGTAGAGTGACAGATATTGGTAGAGCAAACCATCCTGGCGTGCAGCCGGAGGATGGCAGGTAACTGTCCTCAAAGTAAACCCACATCAGGCTTGGTTTTGTGCTCAGGAGCTCTGAACATTAAAGTGTTGCTGCCACACCATAACGATCAGGGTTGGGAGGGTTCCTGTATAGGGAAAATATATTCAATTATTACAATTATTAATTACTTGTATAAAAAAAATACAATCAGTAACATAATTCTCAAGTACCACGATATAAAAGTAATGGAACCTTATTAATTTTAGTTACTTTTGGATTACTTCAATACTGAATATGCACATAAAGACAAGAGTATAAGGACTTTGGTATCAAAGATGCGTCATCTGCTCAGTGCATTTGTCGAAAAACATACAATAATAAAATCTCCCATCCCCTTGAAATCAAAATTAATGTTGCCCTGCACTATACGTCACCACAATATGCTGACTGAGTGCTGACTGAATGAGGCTGACTCACCCTGTGGGTGTATTATTTTGGCATCCAATGAAAAGCATTCTCAATTTTTGTGACGCTGTTGAAGCATAGTGTTTCTGAGGGCTGACCACTGGGGGCCCCACTGACTCAATACAAAACAGACTTTATTCACTGATTTTGCTCAAACCGGATCATATTTGGAGAAAATATTTTCAATTTTTCTCTGTGATATCTCCCAGCTGCTCTGCCTCAACTCTCTGTGATTTACAGAGTTTCCTGATGGACAGATGGCTTTACTTGTTGCTGAAGTAATCACTAACTGCTGCTATAACTAGCTCCCATTACCTAATTAGCTCAGTTGGCCATGCAACTAGTGGTCAAATTAGCTTATTCTGCCTGTGTTATTACCGAGGGAGTGTTCGTGTTTACCATAGACTGTTTAATTATGTTTACTCAAGTATTGGAGGTTTTCAGGCGGGAGACCAAGCAGGGATAGATGGTGGCGAAGTACGCTAAAATGAGATTGGGTGCAAACCCAAATGCATTGGAGTTTTTTGGTGACCCGGAAGCTATGGTACGCAGTAAGCGGCTTGTGGTGCTGTAGCCTACATGCGCATTTAACAGAGTGTGTGCACGCACTTTTCTTCGACACAGAGTGGTCGTATGACATCCGGACCTCAGTAGTTATGTAGGCTATTTGTGTGTATAATGATAAAAGGAATAACAGAAAGATTAAATTGAGAGAAACAATTTTCTGCCATTACATAGGCTAAATAAAATAATTTGAATAAAAAACATTGATACATGGTCCACTTAAATGAACGGCATGAGGGCGCAGCTGATTATTAAGCCTCTAACATAATTTCTCCATTAGCTCCATTGCTCCATTAGTGCCTCTAAATTGTTTTGGATGTAGAATTCTGTTTCCTCCCTCTGTCCTGTCAAGTTCATAACAACAGTTTTTAGTTTTGCTGCATAAATGTCCATGGAAACGTTTAAAATGACTGACAGCAGCCTCTCTAATCATGAAAGTAAACCGTAAGACAAAACACTAATACATCAACACAATAATGAAATCACCTGGAAAGTTTTAAAGGCCGGTAGAGATAGGATAAATTTAAGAAAATCATTACTTGGATTTAGAGCGGGTGGATGATTTATGCCCACATGATTATTCAAATATTGTCAGAGCTGATCCGCGTCACACCAATGTAGCTCCTTATTGTGACAAAACAGCTGCTCAGCCAGAGCATTCAGCACTAACCTGCTGTATTTTATGTTGTCGTTTAGTAACAATAGTGGCCATTATGTAGTCTGTAGCCTACGTGTCATTTGAACAGTGTTCCTCCCTGTCAATAAGGGGTGCTGCAGCACCCTCCGCACCCCCCTTCCCACTTGCAATTAAGTAATAGACTATGTTTCCACCTTTTGATGGCCTGAATTAAAACAACACGGTAAGAATGCACAGGTCAAAGATGCGCTTTCTGTAGTCCATCTTCGTAACATCAGATATGAAAATCTAAACTCCTGACTTCGGGGTGTGTGCCATAGGCCCACAACCGCTTACTTGGCTGCTTACCATAGCTTCTGGGTCACAAAAAAAACCCCATGAAAAATTGAGGAATAAGATTTATACACTCGTAGGCCTATTTGAATTTCCAATTTCATCTACATCAAAGAAATTCGGATAACAATTTTTTTTTAGTTTTCAGTTTTTTAATATGAAAACGAAAATCGGTTTATTTCCCTTTTTTCATTTCTCTGTTTACTAATGATAATTGGGAAATGAGCTGTTTTTCATTTTTGTATATTTAAGTACACAGACCACGAAGCCACGCTCAGCAGCCTTCTAGTGAATGTGGCATTACAGGACTGAACAAAAACTCAAAAACCGACAGGGAATCCAGTACAGTACAGAGCTTCCTGATGGACATGAGAACTTGATGGATAGCTTTTTTTTTTGCTACACTGCTAACAAATGCTAACTGTACATTATCTGTCTGTATCTGTGGTTAGCTTGGTTAGCCATGCAGCTAGCGGCCCCATTACATAACTTGGCCCCAGGGGTGCCAAGAGCTAAATGTCTCCTGTCACAAGATCTCTAAACTATTTTTGCTTCCTACTGGGATGATGCATCAAGTATTTTCAGAAGGGGGTTATAACTGAAAGCATGTAGCAATAGCAGGTATCTATTATCTGGTCATGAATCGGTTTGATATGAGGGTTAAATAGTTGTTATATATTGTTAAATAGTAAACTATATAAGAGGATTAGAGACGAGTTACACAGTGTGTGAATGACCATGTATGTGCACAAGACATTTGATTTTTTTTTTTTTTTTTTTTGCTACACCACTAACAAATGCTAACTGTACATTCCTTCTGTATCTGTGGTTATTTAGCTTGATTAGCCATGCAACTAGTGGCCCCATTAGATGACTTGGCCCCAGGGGTGCCAAGAGCTAAATCGGTCAAGAAAACTACCTTGGTACTGTATTCCCTATTGTCAAACTTACCTCTGTCGGTCTCAAAGGCTGTAAATGGTCCCGGTCCAGCTGCTGTGTTCACTCACTGGGAGCTGGAACCAGTTTGCATGACGGGGTGGAGGCGTTACACACAGTCAACTAAGGGTTACTGTAAATGCCAATCAATATCTGCAACAGGTCCCACTCTAGCTTTATGTTTTTATAGGAGACATGTAAATATATGGAAGTATACTTTTTCTATGAGCGAATTGTACTGTAGTGGGTGCTGCTGGGTGGATAGCTTGCTGCATGAGTCTTTCACTGAGGCCTCCACACTTTGTGTTTTGAGAAAGCTGTTTTGCATATAATCAAAGCAAGTAATTTAATTTAGATTAAAATGTCTTGACAACTATTGGATAATGCATTTAGAGATGTTTAACATAGTTAAAAAGGTTCAGGTTACATCCTACTAAATGGTACTACTATGCCACCTGTTGTTATAAAGTTGTACCTGCAACAAACGCTAATAATGACAAAGGATTACGGCGATTTCCTTGAACGGAGGATTTCCCCTTTGGTTATGTGTCTGTGAATGTCCGTGGACTAAACAATGCAAACTAACTTGAAAAGCACATAAAAGTTAAGGTAGATTTATTTGGTTGAATATTATGTGTCTTTAATTAATTTCACCAGGTTTTTATGAAGTCAACCATCCATGTATGTGTCAGCCAGCGGAAAAACTCTGCAGTATAGCTAGCTGACGATTCTACACTATTGTCCTTTGTCATAAACGCAGATGTGGTCAGAAAGCAGACATCTCAACGAAGTCACACATGAGATCCCACACCGTTTAATAATCTATGATCTTACTATAACACCGTTGTAAGGCCAAATTTATATGTTAAGTTTAAGACCAAATACAATACTGCAAAAGGAATGACACTCCCATAAGCCACAGCTTTGCTTCGTGTTTTGTGCTAATGAGCAGATTGCTGCATGCTAACAGGCTAAACATCAGCATGTCAGTATTACCATACTCAAAGACCTGCTATGCCTAAATACAGCTAAACAGAACTGCTACCATTGCCATAGACTCTTGTTCTATTCTTTGTTACCCATTCTGAATGAGACCTTAGAGCTTAAACTCTGGGAGATAAACCTTTTAGAGATGCATGGTTTTGAATTTAGTGCACAAGCCCTACAGTCACATCTGCAGAAATGTTCAAAGGAACTGTTCAAAAGTAATACATAACAATATGGTGGAGAAATATTTATGTGAAAATATTAACTTGATGTATCAGTATAGAGAACTTTTGGTGCCAAAAAATATAAATGCTGGATATTCAAAAACAAAGACGGCATCATCCAATTATTAGTTATTTTTAAACTGCCTCATGCCAGCAAATCATGTTGCATGAGAAAGTTTTATTTATTTATCTGTTAAGTATTGCTGTTGGTTTTGAAAAAAAAATGTGTAGGTTTTTCTTCATCTGTGGCTGACTTGATGGATAATGATTAAAAAGAGTCTTTCTCTCTTAGATGGTCTAAAGCAGCTACAGGTTTCCAATTAATGGTAAAACTTGGTATTTTCAGGCTCATTAGTCCTAGAAAGTTAGTGTCATAAAAGAGAGGTGGAGCAAAGAGAAAGAGAGCGGAATGCCTTTGAAATAGCAAAAATCTTCCTCCTGTCACAAGATCTCTAAACTATTTTTGCTTCCCACCGGGATGATACGTAAAATATTTTCAGAGGGGGTTATAATTGAAAGCATGTGGCAACAGCAGGTATCTGTTATCTGCTCATGAATCGGTTTGATTTGATGGTGGTTGTTTTTTATTGTTAAATAGTAAACTATAATATAAGAGGAGAAGAGAGGAGTTACACAGTGTGTGTATGACCATATACTGCATGATTTGTATTTGAGGGTATTCCCTACAAACGTTTGCTG
Organism: Lepomis gibbosus; assembly: GCA_029875015.1. Classification (NCBI taxonomy): domain Eukaryota; kingdom Metazoa; phylum Chordata; class Actinopteri; order Centrarchiformes; family Centrarchidae; genus Lepomis; species Lepomis gibbosus. Next base: position 7,702 of record JAPMOB010243613.1, on the reverse strand, counting down.
TTTCTTTTACATGGTATTTCTTCTTAAACAATCATGGACCTGAATGACTACACCTGTGACTTGCAGAGCCCTGCCCTTTTCTAGCTCTGATTGGTAGAGTGATGGCTGCTATAATTACACCATGGGTGAGTTCAATCTCAAAATGTTTTGCACCGGTTTGCAACATTTTCGGACTGAACGACATGTTTCCTTGCAACGTTGTGCAACGTTCTGCAACGGGCTTCAAGGCATGTTTTCTCCCGTTTGGTGGGCGTGTCACAGGTGTAACCCAATCAGCTGCGACAAATGTGTAAACACAACAGTGTTAAAAAGGCAGGAAAATTCAGTGTGCTTGCATACACAACAGGGTGTTCAGGGAACCACCGTTTCTACATTTTGCTATGTTTTGTTGGTACTGAACTCCTCACCTCTGAGAGACTTAAATGAAAACAAAGGCAGATGACAACCAGATTTTGTAATGAGTTAGAATTAGCAACGAGAATTATGTTTATTTGTAAAAGTAGGGTAAAAGTATAAGCACAGCCATATTCCACAGCATTTACAGTTTGCCTGCCCCTTATATAGATGACAATTGTATTAAACTTGTATTTTCCTACACCAATTGTCTTATTTTGGGAGAACATCGCTGTCCTTTTAAACATTATTAGAATTTAACTGAAATTTAATATAAATTCAAAGTAAAACTTCATTAGTCTCCTTGTTTGCACAGTACCTATTTCACACAAAATTGGACCTGTAAACCGAGCGCCACTAATAACTGAAAATGCTTAATTTTAAAGTAAAAATTATTTGTGTTCACCAGATTTTGGTATGCATGCCAGGAGTTATTTCCAAATACTGCCAACATCATGCAAAACAACTGTTGTGAGCTTTATTCCAGTTTATTTACCTATGAAGACTAGCACAACCATAATGAACTCAAAGAGGACATACAGTAGAGCAGATCACACAATCTTCTGTGCATCGTTTCCTGAGAAAATGACTGAATGTTTGACTGGTGTATAAGTGATAAACTGTGAATAACATTCATCCTATTTAGCAAGTCAAAATTATTATAATCATTTACCATGATTAACTCATCTACATGCAATAATCTGCCTAATGACTAAGAGGAAAGATTGCTGTTTGCTAGGTTAATCAAGACATCATGTTCATCACATTAATATTGCTGCATTCATGATTTTTCCAAAGTTTTGTGATTCCCAACAGAGGACAAATTATTCAAAGCAACAATGTTTTTTTTTGTTTTTTTTGAAGAGGTCATGTTTTTGTTTGCAACAGAATGGCGAGGCTTCGGGGAATAGTTAACGTAAATGTGTTGCACATGACATTCAGCTGGTATACTGTTTTTTTATAGCTTCCATTGTCTATGTTTTGTTTAAATTGATTTTGTCATATTATTGGAATATTCTCGTAAGTGACATGAATGCAGTATAGGTATATTTCTACATTTACTTCAAGGATATGTGGTGATAGTCCTACAACACAGTACGGGCACTTAGTTTAAAGATTGTAATAGAAACCCATTACTTATAGCAGGGCTACATCATGTTACTATTAATGTACCACAACCACATAAAGTCTATTAAAGATAGACTTTTTGAATCCGGAGCAGACTCTACAGTAAAAATCAAACTGAAGGCTCACTTGCTTCCTGCTAAAACACGGACATCTGACAATCTTGGAGGCTATGTTTAATTTAAAGGGTTCAGCTTTCTCATTAAAGGTAAAGTGTGTTTTTTCAGGCTCATTAGCTCTTTGAAATCTGTGCAGTTTGTGTGTGGTTCACAAGGAAATGTTTTGAAAGGCAAGTTCCTGTCACATAATTATTCCCAGATCATTCTAAAGATTTTTTTTCTTGCAATGCCTGCAGATTTCTTTTTTAAGAGCATTATTATTATTGAAAGCACTTCTCTCTGGTCACAGTAGGCATCTTTTATTTTATCTCATTGATCATTTTGATCTGATTTCCTGTTTTGAGAGCTGATGGTAAAACCTTATGCCACACTGAAGATTTGTGTTGGAAGCTAAACAGCATATTTAAAGAAGCAAATCCAGTTTAGGCAGCCTGCACTTTCTGGCTGGCAGATTCTGGCTCCAACTCTACTACTGCTGCTGCTGTTGTTGCTCAAAATGTCAGCTCCACCTCCATCTGTAGGCTCCGACTGTATTTTCTCATTGTGCTGTGTTCATGCAGGGAGTGATGAGGTCAGAGACTAAATGCAAAGTACTAAATGCAAAATATGATCTTTATATGTATACTTTATTTAGTTTTAGAGTGTTTTGATGAATAAATGTATTTTTGGTGGCATCTAGTGTTTTTCTAGTGGCAAATTGCAACCAGCGGTGCACAGTGCTTTCATGTGCTTCTCAAATAGTCTCATTTCCTGAGTTGTGAAGTTGTTCCTCCGACTTCATCTGTGCTCAACACACAGACATTTAGTTCACTCTACATGGACAGCAAACTAACCGTTATAACCATATTTCAGACTACATCTTTGCAAAATATGTATGTGCAATATGTGATTTTGCACAAATCAAAGAAAATCCTTTGTACTTCTTTATGACCCGTGTACACTTTTTTCTTTTTTTGCAATTCTCTTTTTGCAATAAAGATTTAAGAAGGAATAAAGATTCTGATTATTCCAACACTTAGTAATCGCTCACCCCTCCCTGTCCAAGTGTGCAGGAGAATCTACAATGGTCGACGCCCTGTTGGTGCTTGCGCTAAATAGTACATGTGGGCCTCCATTTGTCCAAATTTCTCTTCTTACTTCTAATAAACCAGTCGACTATTACTAACTGCTTTTACTATTACTACTTCCTTCTTCTTTGTATGTATTCAACGTAGCATCAAAACGAGCTCTGTAGTGCAGTTTCTCCCTTTGGGCTGCTGTAGAAACAGTGGGGACGTCCATGTAAGAGGACCTGTGTACTGTATGTAGATAGAAATGCCTCATTCTAAGGTAATAAAAACATAACGGTTCATTACCTAAGGTGTTTATACACCACTGCAAATATATTTATCAATATTATATTGCATTTCTGTCAAGAGATCCTATAAAATATTAAACACTTAACCCTTAAGCACACAGTAGCAAAAAAAGTCTATAACACGCCCACACACACAGGCATACACCAGTAGGTGGTAGTAGCTACTATCTGCAGTCACTACAAATGTTAAAGAGGTGGTATTAGCTCATTTTCAGGTTCAAAAAGGGTTGTACCAGAACAGGTTTATAAGGTTTAATTTCCAAAAGACACCATATTTTTGTCATACTGCACATTGCTGCAGCTTGTCTTTTCACTCTGTGTGTTGAATAGTTTGTTTTAGCTATTGAGTGATACAGCTTGCCTCTACATGATCTTTGTTGGGAATTGCACATGCACAGTTCTTAGTTAAGGACTACTAGCCAATCAGAAGCAGAGAAGGATGGTCAGAGAGAGGCTGGTAAACATGGCTTCGGTTCAGCTGTACATGTTGCCAGTTCGGCAACATCGACTGGAGCAAGAGTTTCAGAGTGGTGAGTTATTAATCTGTAAACAAAAGTATCTTTCATCCATAAAGTTTTAACTGAGCTCTGTCTCTACATCACAGTAACAGCTTTATGTCCACTGACTGCCTGGAGGGTAGCTAGTGTTTGGAAGGGAGAGGAGAGGTGTGTGCTGCAGCTCAGTGTTTTTCCACCAGTGTTTTTGAGGGCGTGTCGGACTAGCTGCTTGGCGAGCGTTTTGCGGAACAAGCTATTTTCAGGCAGTTCAGAGCAGACTTTTCTGTGGGAGCTGCGAACTCCCTTTGGAGTGGACATTGGGCTTTTTCACTTGGCAAACCTATTACATGCACAAAATACCACCTCTTTTATTAATATGGTTCTGCTCTGTGCACACAGTCCTGTTTATCTTTTATTTGTCAGCCAGAGAGACTTATGGCTATTGCCAATGTGACCAATTTCAGCGCAGAACATTGGTTCCTGAGCCAGTGAGCAGAAATAAGGCACCTCTGCTCTTTACAGAAACACAAACCATAAAGGGAGAAACAAAACAGAAACATTGTTATTGCACCAAACTTCAAACAGTATTCCACACATAATGCTCAAAGAACAAGTTGCATGGGAAGGAATCTTGTTTTGTTCGCTTTTGTTTTGCAGAAATTAAATTACATATTAATACCACTTTGTCATAGAGAGTACACAATTTAAATTCTTCGTGGAAAAAGCAAGAGCACTTTTACAGAAATACTGGATGATCAATAGGTTTAATAAGGTTTTATTATTTTCAACATAAATATGCTGTGTAATACTGTGGAATAGAAATGTTATTTGATAGATTAAACTATATGTGTATTCTCCATGTATCTATTTGTTCTCTCTGTGGACACGCTTTCATCTGTCTTAATGTTCATCACTCATTTTCCACAATAGTACAGTACACCGTGTTGGTTCTGAAAATCATTACCTTTACCAAAATGATCTGCTGATTGGGTCCTTTCACAGCACAGTGAGGCCAATTGGCAGGTTGCCTAATAAGCATGAACTGTGTTGGGATGAAAATGCCAGACCAATGCAACAGTAAAGCAGGGCCAGCCTTATAAGCGGGAAAGTCTGTCCCCCTGTTGAGTGTTAGAAGGTCGCTAACACTCCTCAATTACGTCGTCAAGAGCCTTTTACAGCGAGGCGTGGACAGTCTTTAATTCTGTGTAACAAGTTGGCCACAATTTAGCACATTGACCACACAGTCCAGCCATATACTAGGTTTTGACCTAGTGTTGTTTCCTCCAAAGACAATTAGTGTAGTTTGTTTAGAGGTAACTATGGTAGGTAAAGGAAAGTATCTGGAAATGGAAGAGAATAAAATAAGCAAAAGATAAAGGCTATTAATCTCATTCTCTCAAGACATATTTTTATAAACTGAGTTTTAGTTAACTCTTTCTCCTTTCTTTTGGATTTTTCTTAAATTTTTTACTTGCAGTGGGTATTTTGTTTTATATCTGTAAAACAGAAACTTGTTTATGAAGTGGTATATAACTAAAAAGTGGTATATACATTAAAAGAATGGTGTTGCTAATGTTGTAATTAATGGTTTAAAATTCTACTACTTTGATTAAATTGTACTGAATCAAAGTAGCATTATATATAGATATAGATAGATAGATAGATAGATGATATATATATAGAGAGATAGAGATATATATATATATATATATATATATATATACACAATGAAAAAAAATAGATTTTCTGCGATTGATTGCATTCCTTTGCACAAAATTGAATAATTTCTTTTGTAGTGTATTGCGCACTTTTAATTGAAATGTACTGCTATATACTCAAAAGTGCAATAACATGTGGTTTGCAAACACTTTAAACCAATAAGGTGCTTTTAACCAGCAGTAATTTTTAATACCTCACTGGAGACATGCCATGTGCCAGCCTATTCCTAAATGTGAACAGGCCAAGTCACATGGAATCTGATCTTTTCCAGTTCGGAATTGGACCACTTCCATATGTGGACCAAATCGAACACAGATCGAATCTTTTTGAATGCGACCTCACAAATTCCCTTCCTGATACCTGAAATCCACTGGACCTGAGCTCTCCTCTGAGTTACTCGCATACCACATGTCTGAGTGGACACAGTAGGGAGAGAGAGAGGGAGTGGTGAGTTGTGGGGCAGTTGCGTTGTACAGAGCCAGAAACCGTAAAGAAAAGAACAGAAAGTTGTGAACACTTGTCATAATTTGGGAAAAATGTGACCCGTGAGAGGGAAAATGAAAAGCGGGAGTCTCTTGCAAGCTATCCGGAGCTATGTTGCTCCTCGTTTACTTTTGTATTCTGCAACGGCATGCTGGGTGTGATGTGTTGTGTTATTCTTTTGCGCATGCGGGTCACTTTCAGGCCGTGGACAGTTCACACTGGAGTTTGATATGGGCCACATTTAAACAATAATGTGAACTGTCAAACAAAAAAAAATCAGATCTGGGGAAAAAATTGGAATTGAGCATTAAGGCCTGCAGTCTGAACGTAGCCTGAAAGGTAATGCCCTGACCTTTTATCTAGCTTGTTATCATCAGAGTCTAGAGCTACAGTCATAACATCAAAACAGGCACCTTCTGAGCAACAGGTTAACATATATAAATCTGTTTTCTTCTTCTTGTTTTTTTTCTGAACAGCAGAAACATTTTTCTTTTATCAGGGAGCAACATAAACAGTCTATGTTCAGTAGCAAGTGTCCCTGTTAGAGTGAGGTGAAGTAGTCGAGCACAAGGTGTAGCAATAAGTGGGTGCGTTCCCATGAAACTGTCACGGTTGTGCTCACCTAATGCTGTTTGAGTTTCCAGAATCTATTACTTTTTACTGAATAGTTATCAGCTGTACAGTGCACAGAAGCTATTGCCATGGTTACTATCCATAGAGCGCATACCATTTACTCGCAGAGCGGTTGTCTATTCACCTAAATGAGCGCAGAATGACCCTGCGGTGCCAAGTGACTACATTGCGATTTTTTGTAAATCTGCTTCTCTCACACGCTGGTTCCAACATAGTCTGCTGAAGCCTTCCCCCACTGCTTGTTTGCACAAAATTCGATGGAAGTGCAAGATGATTAAAACCAATGACTTTCCAATGAGTTGACTTTCCTCTTAGGTCTTCCTCACAAAATAAAATTCTACTTTCTTCTACCAAAATTGGTTATTTAGCCTAACATACAGTGTTTCACAGCGTTTTTCTTTATGTGCTCTTAATTGCTAACCTCCCACAAAGGTCACTGACAACATGTTGACAGTTATGTTCTACTGACTGCCTAAATGCACTTTATGTCTGCTTTTGATACTTTCTGTTGCACATTAACAGGTCCCCCGGGAATAAATACAACTCAAACTTAAACATGACTTTTTTAGCAAAACTCGAGGAAGCTATACCTCAGCCCCTTCAGTGAGATATAGTTGCTGAAACGTGCTGTGAACATTTGGATGGATAATTGTAACTGTCTGAGTAATGCATGCGCTCCCTTCTGTCAGAAACCAACAGGATGCCTTTGAGCAATGCACTTGCGGATAATGCCTGTCTTTTTAGGGTTTTATTTTCTAGCCTTCATGGGAAAAAAGCCATTTGCTGCTGATCATTCTTTAAAAGTAGAAAACAACTTCCACAGCCTTGACAACTGCCTCAGCTGGATAGTTCATCACAGTAAATACGAGACAGTCTTCATATTTTTTCTCTTTTTGTGTTCATATCACTGTGTACAGTATGCCAATCACATAACACTAACAGGATGAAATGGACTTTTGTGAAGATATAATCCTCACAAACACACTTCCAAACTATTGTCAAAACATTCATGTTTTTATATTTAAAACAATGTTGTTAGACAGGACAGCTCAGTCTGAATACAAGGTATGATAACAGCGGACTGTGGTGACACTTTGGCAGTTCCCTGATCTAAGTGGCTGTAAATACATTGCTGTGAAACTTAGTGATGCTAAAACTCATGCAGGCTCATAAAAATCTCTTTAATTAGTTAATCAATCTATTGATTAAACCATTGGTGGTTTTAGTCGAAAGGGTCTGGTGCAATATAAACAAACTAGCACCACAGGGGTGTAAAACTGAAATCGGAATTAGAGGCTTTTAATCAAATCCTTTACAGTAACAGTATGATTTTCTATTTGTAGTTTACAGTTATTGACATAAAATACAAAGAAAAA
>JAPMOB010243612.1:0-34268 GCA_029875015.1 Lepomis gibbosus | reverse complement strand
TACTTGTACAAAATCTTTGTTGGGAGTTGCACATGCGCAGTTCCCAGGTAAGGACTACTAGCCAATCAGAAGCAGAGAAGAGCAGGCCGTAAGAAACAAGGTAATGTGATCCAAATCAAAGGAGCTTCAGACTGCTGCTACCTAACCTAGCAGATGGTGTAAGTTACTCTCAAGTCCACAACCACACAACATCATTGTTCCACACCTTACCATCAGGACGAAACGTTGAACTGTTGCCAGTGTTCTGACCATCTATGCTGCCTTGCCGAAAAATGCTACCAAAAAACACAGCTTTCTCCTTTTTAAGTTAAAATATATACAGTCTACGGTTAAAACGTTTCAATATTACTCAGAATGTAAAGACAGATAAGCGAAAACCTCCCAGCTGTGTTTTCCTCTGCCGTTGTTGCTGCAGCGGTCTGTGTAACAGTGGGAGCAGAGGGCTCTGTATATTCAAACATATTTTTGTTCCGCCATCACTTCTAGTAAAACTGTCAATAATACACAGCTGATTTCTCACCTCAGAACTTCTCAGAAGTGGATTTAGTGATGAAAATCCATATGAAAACTGTAAAATAAACTTGCTGTTGCTGGCCTCTGTCTGGTGCACGAAATGATGATGCAGTGAATAGTGAATATTCTCATTGACCAATCAGCAGTCTGTCGTGTTTTCAGGTTACATTTTAGTATCCCTCAGCTCTCTTGGAACCTGGAGGTACAGGTCCAACATTTCTACAATGGAAACCCAAACAAAGGCAAATCGAGCCAAAGGGCCTCCGCTCAGACTAGCTTGGTTTGAGGGCGTGCCTGACCCCGCTAGCTGCTTGGCAAGCTTTATGACGCGTTTGCATTGTAACGTCACAAGTAAAGGAAGTGAAGGGCTGGACTACAAACGAGCTGTTTTCAAGCGGTTCAGAGCAGTGCCTTCTGTGGGAGATGGGAACTCACTTTTGGCTGGATTTTGGGCTCTTTCACTTTGCAAACCTGTTACATGCACAAAAAAGATATATAACTCAGTAAAGGAGAGGGAAAAAGACACCCACCCCCTTGTTAAGTGTTTAAAGTTTGGCCATGATTGCCAAAAAAGTGGGTTTATACGCAAAAACTCACGTTTTCATTCATAATACAGGTTTAACTTTCACCATATTTCCTAGAGAACTGATTTTTCTTTCAGCTCATCCACTGATATGTGATAAAAGTTTGCCTCACTGTAACCAAGGGTTAATTCAGAGGTCTGTCACTCTGTATTCTTCATATTTTTGCAAAATAAATTTACATTTATATCTCCACAAGTCTTTCAAATGCTACAAAAATTGACAGGTATTCTCTAGATGGTAAATATCAAGTGTTTCAAAGGGTCTGCAGATCAACAAAACACCTATAATCAGCAGAATGATGTAAGAATTTTTTTCAGAATTTGTAAGCATTTTAAATTTAAACTGACAAAATTACCCTGGTCTGGCACATTTGAGGTCATTGCCTTAACTTGTGTGTGTGTATGGAAAAAAACATTCTTAGTATTATTTTTCTCTGCTGAAAGTGTTCTTGCAGCCTAAAGTAAGACCTAGAAACCAAAAAATGGCTGTTGGATTGCCCACTACCCAGGCACATATAATGACACTCATTGACCTCAAGGTGACGCTGTAACAATCAAGTTTATGTTTACATAATTAGAGTCAAAATTATTTAATCATTTCAATCTCTCATGCATCTGGTCTACTCTTCAAGAAATTTTGGACCTTTCGTCAGAAACCGCAGGGTGAATCGTCCCAAAACTTAGTCAGTATCCTCTACAGACTTCACAGATTAAGTAGGTTAAGAACTGTTGACACATAACTAAATTTGCTGATATATTTATCAAAACAACAATCTTCACTGAAGGTCATAAGCTACATGAAATGTTTCTGAAAGTAGATTTCTATACCTCAACAGAGAGATATTGATGACCACAATCAATAATAAAAAAGCAAGAGTTTTTTTCAATTAAATGTGAAACAACCATACAAATACTCACAATCTGCTATGACCTCGTCAGTGCCGCTGTAATCATTATTGCTGTTGTCAAGCTATAATTATTTTTTTCACATTATTGTGAGTGCACAGGCCTGTTATAAGAGAGTCAGAGGGTACAGCACACTATTCAGTGGTGAGTTCTCAACATTTGATTGAGTTCTTCCCACTCTAAGGCAAACTATTTTCAAGGCCCGTGTCCACAAATCGTCATCTCACACAATTTCTTCTATAACCCAGGAAAATTGCCTTTTTATTCCATTATTTTATGAATGTTGGAGCATGTTGCTCTTTAAAACACAAACAGTAGGACAAACACTATATCTGCATTTCATATAAGTCAAAAAAATGTATGTATTTCCTGTCACAGCACCACAAAAGGATGGCATGGTTTTGTATTTCTAGCCCTCGCACATCCACTGTGACAAATCAGTGTTTGAGTGGTGTGGATCGGCTGTGAGGATGATGCGCCACTGTCTTTTGTGCATGACCATCACTGCTGTCAGAGGCAAACGTACAGCTGTCTAAACTTGCATCAGCTAGGTCACGGACATATGCACAGACTAAAGCCCACAAAACCCCACACCCACACAGATAAGTAATGATGCAAACACACAAACTCACAAGTTGCATTCTTTCATCTGATCCATTTCCCAAATGCACTGCTCTACAGGAAACATTAAAAGTCGGCCCAACTTCAATCCCACGACTTTATTGTCTTTAATCTCTTGATGAAAACTTAGAGCTCATATTTGATCATGCATTATTATGACAACTGAGGAATAATTATTAACTCTGATCAAAACATCAAAGCCTGACAGATAATAATCTTTTTTGGCCAAGCATTGCTCAAACCCACAGGACTGTATTTAAAGTTACATATAGGATCTCAGTATTTCTGAAAAATGAGAATCATGAATAGAATCATAGAATGAGAAGTCTACCCACCACCACCCACCATATCTGTAATGGTGCAGCCATAGAAAGCTATAGACATCTGCATGATATAACTTATATGAACAGCGCAACAAGCAGATTTATACATTTCTAAATCTACACTGTCAGACATGTATATAAAATCTTGAACTTTAAAGCTATCTAAGTGGACATTTAAAGGCAGAGGGCAAAAAATCACAACTTTGTTGAGCCTTTCTTGGAAACTAACTACAGCAGAACAAAACGTGTTAAAAAATGTTGAGATTGTGTGGATCCACATAAAAGTCACCTAAAATCACCCGTTTTACCTCTTTAAACCAGATCACTAACAATGCTAACAAGTTTTCTGCTCACAACAAAGTTTAAATTTTCCCACTCAAGGTTGAGGATATTTGACTGCAGAACAATAAATACCCCACCTTGAAACATAATCAAACAACTTTTACCAAAACCATCTCACCTGAACAATGCAAGTGACATTATTAACAATTGCAAGCTGTGTGTGTGTGGGATGTAAGCTACATGACGCAATTTTGTGATACAGTCTGTTATCTGCGGATAAATCCATGAAACATGGCGCAAAAACACAGCAAGACAAATCTTTCTTTAGCATAGAAAATGGATTACTTCTTTCATGTCATGTTCTGTGTCTGCAACAAAGAAATAATCCCATTATTGAAAAAAACGATTAGAGCCGACCCTGAAGCATTTTATGCACAGTAATACAATTTCCCTCATAATAAATGGCATTTTGCAATTACTTTTTACAATTACACTACAATTATTATCCAAAACCACCCTCTGGATAAATCCAAAATGAATAATTATAATAACGCTGGAAACATAAGTCTTTACTTGCTAAACAAGACACCTAAACTTTACTATAAATGACTGCACAGTGGAGAAACTAGTCTCAAACATGGCAGCGCATCTGTAAACAAAGCCATATCCAAGTGGTTTGTAATTGGAATGTCTGTCTCACATATGCAGTAATCAGAAAATGTCTCATATTAAATTACAAGTATGCTGGCTTTTGAACATCTGCTGAGTGAGATTGCAGCACTGCAGACATGAATTAATTAAAATTGCCTGAACACAAAGACAAGCTATGGGAAGTCTAGAGAAGGAGGGGCACTGAAACGAAGCCAGCTGTGCCCTTTCAAAAGGAATCATGCACACAAACACCCGCCGCGCTTCGAGATGGGGGTGGTGGTGGTGGGGGGGGCAGGTGTCACACGACTGGAGCAAAATGGTGCTGAAATTTAGTTGGTTAAATTTCATGTCATAAAGTTTGAGGACACCCTGACAAAAAGTACGCACGTTATAATTTTTCATGGGTTGGTCTAGGAGCTGTAGATCCAATTAAACAGAGTTCGGGTCCCCAGAGCACAAAGCAAGGTCTGAAAAGAAATGGCTTTCTGAGGTTGGTGTGGAAGAACTTGACTGGCCTCCACAGAGCCCTGACCTAACTGCCATCCAACACCTTTGGGGATAAGCTGGATAGCACGCCGACCGCAACCCAGCCTTTTCACCCTACGTCCCTGTCCAACCTCACTAATGCCCAAAATCTTGTGGAAAGCCTTCTCAGAAGAGTATAAGGGTGCTACAATAGCATGTCAATGCCCAGTTTTGTCAGGTCTGAAATTCACAGAAATTCCTACTCTGTCTTGTTGTCTGTTTACAACATGTATGTCCAACACGATGGATATGACATTTTCCTGGGCTTTGTTGTATTTTGGTGTCACTGTTGTCTTCTTACCCTCATACAGCCAGTCTGCAAGGCCATTGAAGACGACTCCCTCCTTACCGGTGGAAACCAGGCGGATCGTTCGGCTCTCTACTGTTGCTCTATAGTAGACGTTGTTTTCAAATATGAAGATCTGGACAGAGAAATGCAGAAGAGAGACCCGTCATGAGTTATGTATCGCTGTACATAGCCTAGAATTCTTGTGTATTCCTTTAGTGCAAAGCTGGGACTACTTTTTCTCAGCCACATCTTTCTATCAACAGTACAAGCCCTTATACCAAACCCACCTGTGGCTTTTTATCACAACATGACATGATCTTAATCCAGATAGAAACACAGCTACCCACTCAATGACACTTACAAGCTAATATAGTCTCAGTCAAAACCTGCCTTAATCACTGCATTAACAGATATTTGCCTAATTAAAGTTCAAGCTGGATTCCTCTCCAAAGCATCCTTTCTGTTGCCAATCAAGACACTGAAGCTGTCTGAGGCCCTGCAGGCATGCACGCGCACACACACACCCTTGAAATCATGCAGAAGCACACCGTTTTCCTCTGTGTGTTTATTGAGACATTATGCTGTCTGCTGGAGGTGGGAGACGGCTGCACTAAACTGCTGATTTAAGCCTTCAGTGCCAATAATGGCATCGCCTGATGGAATTAACACATACCGCTGGCAGATGAGTATGTGACTCTTAAAACCCTCTGTCAATCCAACTCTCTGCTGTTTCGCCTGGTGCCAGTGTAAGGGGATGAATGTGGGATTGATTTGTATCTGAAGCTCAGGCTGTGTTGTCTGTGACTGCCGAAACCTCTTCAGGTAAATCTAAGCCTCAAATCACCGGCACAAGAATCAAAAGAGAGAGAGAGACACGACTCCTTTCGCTCTGATCTATGGCTGCTGTTGAGAAAATCAAAGTTTTATATTGTGGGATCAACATCTGAGGAAAACAGATCAATGCAGGGCTGTGTAAAGCAAAGGAAGCTGGTGTTTGGCGATTGTTGCAAAACCGCCACGGGACATAAGGAAAATCATAGGCAGCTTTCAAAGAGTTACATAAAAATTTTATTCTCAGTGTTTTAATTATTATGAATTACCTTGGCAAAAGCTGCCTCAAAACTCAACCTCAGAACTTCAATTCAACGTCAAAAATATACACTGAAGGATTCAAAGCGATATGCCAAGTCTCCAGGTTCAAGGGACTCCCTGTAAGCAGAGAACCCATTATAGCAGTTAGCAGTAAATGATCCTGTATGGCCTCTGAAAACTGGACTAATTTGTAAAGCAGGTGGCAATCTCACTCCATGACTTTTTAATCTTCAAGGGATATAGACGAGAGAAAATAGAGGTGAGTCATTCCAAAAGGGTGGAGAGATGAAAGTAGCAACATCAAAGATACCTGTGGAGCTGGAATAGCAGGGATTCTTATTTGCGCGTGTTTTCGGGTTTTTAGTTGTCAATTATTGTCTCTTAAATGCACCCTTTCTTCTCCCCACCTCCTTTTTTTGTGTCAATATAAGCTTTTTTTCCAGGTGTGTGTGTTGACCTAGCCTCACTGATTACTCTGTCACGGTAGAGTAATTGCCTGCGGTTTAATGAGGGGAGCGTTGCCGGATTCATCCCCCCCTACTCCTCTCACTGTACATCTAATGCTTCAATGCACACAGCCATGCTGCCACAAACACTCACACACACACACACCTCATCTTTATGTGCTGATATAGTACTCGATGATAGATTGCCCCAATTCTGCTAAACTTGGAAAATCATTATATTCAGAAACTGTTAGAGAACAAAAAAAGAAAACATGTCCGACATCGCCAGGTCAGACAGAGACAAAAGACGAGAGCTCATCTCATTTTTACTCAGCTGAGGTTGTTACTTACGCACAACCTCAGCTGTTCATTAAATCAAACGCCGGGCTACAGTAACAGCATTGCAGAAGAAACAATCAGGTACACTATTACCATATGCAAATTCATCTGCTTTCTTCCCTCGGCAGGCAAAGTCTCATCGCATACTTGAAATGTTAATATTTTCTCACAGCAATGTATCTGTAATTTAAGCAAATGAGACGATAAGAGCAATTACGGAGGAAGAGAAAGCTTTGAAGTAATAGCTAATGAAACATGGGGCTGTCTGTTGTCTCAGCACCGCAAAATACAAACAGAAACGAATTTAAAGTCAACAAGGTAAGAAAAGAAAAGTGGAGTATTGGATTAGGTGAGAGAATGAAACAAAAGATTATCAGGCGCTTGGGTCAATGGCAGTTTTAAGCTCATTAAAGGATAAGGCTGCCATCATTCTATAACGTTTTTATTGGTGATGCATTAAAATACCAAAACTGTTTTAGTTGCCTCTGAATACTTTTGAGAGTTCACTTCCCTATCTGTGGCACAGGCCATTGGTTTCTACTGAAGATGTGTAGCTTTAAAAACAAGTCACAAGTATATTCTTCCTTTTTGTTTTGACTGAGTGGTTTGGTGAAACAGCAGGGCACTGTAAACTGTAAGCACTGTGTGCTTTTACCCAGTGTTACACAAACAGGAGTGAATAGTACATTTGTTTGGGGACTATTTTAGGCTGAGGGTTACATTTGGTGCACTCGTGAGTATTTACAGCAGCAAGGCAGTGTATGTGGAATCAACTTAAACCAACTACAGTGCCCGTGTTCATCATGACGAAGAAACATGCCACCCAGTGCAAAAGTTAATGGATTTTTAATTTTTAAATGGTACAGAGGAATGAGATAAATGAGGCTACACAGGCAATTCACAACTATGCACGATAAATATATTGGTGGTTTTATTATTTTCATGGGACAATAAGACAATGGCAAGCCTTACGTTATATGCTATTAAACAGAATGACAGCTATATTATAGAGGCTATGCGTTTTCCTATATGATGCTAGACTGGTACTTGTAACTTATGTATGTAACATACTGTTGGTGGGCATTTGCTAAAGCGACAGATGCTGTTGTGTTTCTTGGGAGCAAAGTGCCAAATGGAATATGCCATTCAACTGCCAAAATTCAAAACACAGAACTGAACTGCTCTCACTCCCAAATTGACAGACATATCTTTTAATACATGGACTAACACTAGACAACAAATCTTCATTATTCATCTGATGCAGTGAGGGGGTTTGTTTGCGTCAAAAAGGTTAGAAGCACAACAGTTAAACATCTTCAGGTCCACTTGTAATCAGTTAGAAATGTGCTTCTTTTTCATCTCTGAATCACAGCTCATGTGAACAAACAGCACTTGAACTTGTCATGGTCAAACAGTTGGGCCACACCATGTAGCTGACCTACAGTTTATTTAATACATACTAAATCACATTTTAGTGAATTTACCAAGGGCAGTTCACACTCTACTACTACTGTTGAATTCATAATAGCTTGAACTATTCTAACACATTTCCTGTGCAGCTTATGAATGCAGTCAGGGTTGAAAGTTTGGAAATAAACAATAAGAACTCGCCGTTTGGACAGTGAGAAGCTACTTTTAATACATCTTTAGTCTTTGTTGAATCAGCAGGCTTATTCTAAAACAGTTTCTGCACTCTTTAAGCTATAAGAACAGTTATTTTGTAGTTATTTTGTAAAATATATAGCTTATTGTTTATGTTATAGAGACAGCATACCACTATACAAGAAAAAACATCAATTACCAAATACCAAAAAACAAAACTGAAGACTCTAATTTTGTTTGCCCAATTGAAAAAACTGTCTCCAATCAACTGGTGTGTTTTACAAAATCTGTCCCCAAATTTGGTTGGTAACACACACACACACACACACACACACTTTAGCCAGTGCCATGTGTTTGCTCCCCCCCCAGCAATCCTCGGACTGTCCAAGCCACGGGTTTTGCCACCGAGATGCCATCTGCCACTGTGGCTCATGTGTTGTCACAAAGTTGCGAGAGTAAAAATGATTTGGCTTCACAGGGACATTGATTGAGGTCATAGCAAGGAGAGTTCACCATGGAACCCTTAAAGCGGTCATTACAATGTACATAAATCTCTTATCGCCACAATATTTGTCTGTTCCACTGTGACAAACCATAAATCACTGCTGTGCCAGGCTGACTCTGACAGATCTACCACTATTAGGTGAGTGTAATCTCGAGTGTACAGCATCCTTACCAGCTGCTGGCCTCTGGGTCCCCATCCAGCAAACTGCAGGACAGCTTCATGCACTTCAGGTGGATTCAGAGGCCAAGTTTCCCTGTGGAAACAACACATTAAAGAATCAACATTATCTGTCTATGTACACAACATGTACAATGCACCAAGTATCGGGGTGGTGATGGCACAATGGATAAGATGCCTGTCTTTGGTGAGAGAGACCTGGGTTCAATCCCCCACTGTGACCCATCCACCATTGTGTCCCTGAGCAAGACACTTAACCCCTCGTTGCTCCAGAGGCGTGCAACCTCTGACATATAGCAATTGTAAGACGCTTTGGATAAAAGCGTCAGCTAAAAGAATAAATGTAAATGTATATCTGAATACAAAGGCAAAGTCAGTGTAAGGAAGTTATGTGTTTTTTGGCTTGTTCCTTCACTGTAGGCTTCATCAATCATCCACCTCTTTTTTTAGCACAAGCTGACTTTGCTTGGCTCAGTACAGATACAGAACAGCAGGGAAATAAGCAGACATAGATGGATGAAAGGCTAAAAACAGGCCAGGCTGAATGCAGAGCACAAAAATAAATTGAACGTAAATGCATTCTCACAAAGTAGCAACGAAAGAAGATAAGTGGGGCTGATGTCATTGGACTTTCTACATGGGATAAGGCTGAGGGTTAATTATTGTCCAGGAATTAGGCAGACAAAAGAAGGACCAGAAGATAACAGATGGTGATGGGGCAGTGGATAAACCACATGCCTTTGGTGTGACAGACCCGGGTTCAATTCCCCACTGTGACACATCCACAGTGCAAGACACTTAACCCATAGTTGCTCTAGAGGTGTGCGACTTCTGACATATATAGCATTTGTAAGTCGCTTTGGATAAAAGCATCAGCTAAATGAATAAATGTAAACGTAACAATAAAAAGATGGGTCTTACAGTGTCACAAGGCTGTAAATAATGTACTTGGCCACATAGGAGTGTTGGTAGATCTGCGGAGACAAACAACATTACAGTTAAGGAAGGTGAATTCTGGAGCAGAAAAAAGTATGCAGTGAGAGGTAGCGCTCGGAGGGGTTCTCACCGGTTTCACTTCAAAGGCAAACAACACGTGTTGCATGTCTGGAGACACTTGGTACTTGGCGGCTCTGGATCTGTCCTGGATGGGATCAAAAACAAACTCGCAGTCGTAACATGCACAGCAGCAGTAGAGAGTATGCTTTCTAGTCTCGAAGTCAATTGAAAAACAAAAACATTGCTGGAGTGAGATGATACTCACAAACAACTGGTTCGGCACGATAACAGTTCTCTCCTTTGTGTCAACATTCAGCTTGACAACGTCCCCATCCCTTGTACGATACATCAGCTCATTGTCTGTGAATGGCAAATAAAAACAACCATCAGAGAGAAAGACAGAGTAGAGTTTCTACCCTTACTATATAGTATCTCCTCCTTCACCTTACCTTCTCTCAAGTAAGCCAAACTACTATTAAACCACTACACTAATTGTTTCTTTTTTGGCCACTTTTGAGGCAGTGGAAACAAGCTGTAAACACAATGACCTGTTATCACAGTTTAAGTTGATATGGCAGACTTGTTATCAAACAGTTATTTACACTCCCAGCAGACACCGAGAATATTAGCATTAATTTTGAGTTTCTGTCCACTTGATGAATGTAAGTCCGATATTCACTCTCTTTTAGCTCTGTTTGGTCAAGTCCTGAGGGAAATATCTGGCTCTTTATCTGCTAAAAGCCTCACTCTATCCACCAGCTAATTACTAACCTTGTCTGTGTGCTGAGCAGGTGACTTACAAATTACCACTAATATTACTTGCATTGTCTCTCTCTTGTACTTTGTAACGATTTAAATTGCGAGAAAGCTATCAAACTGCTAAATCCAAGCAGTTGCTGCTCTTGTTTAATTCTGGCTAACTTGTTTACTGCTAACTCTTAAGGCTACCTAATCTACATTATGAAAATGTCTCCCATTGAATGGTCTTTTTAAAAAGGCTATGATATGTCCAGTGTGGACTGTTATAAAACTGTTGTCTTTGTAATCCTGCTCTGTAGGAGTTTTTATGAGAAGATCCCATTAAATGTCACAATTGCTTTCTGTGGTTACCTTAGCAATACAAAGGCAGTGTTTTGAAAACCAAGGTATCATTTGAAGCTTGTCCTTAGTTGATTTTTAAACGCTCTGGAACACAAACACTCTTTTTACATGCGTTTTCCTGCTCAGATTGAATTTATAACCCAAAGATTTCCTCAGATATATCTCAAATCTGTTTGTTTGTATTCAATCATAAACTTTGTTTTTTAAAGAAAGAAATTGTCATCAAATATGACACAATATGTTACAATGACTGGCTCAGGCTGTGACAGACTGAGCCAAACAAATTTGTTAAAACCCGTTTGTGACAGTGAAAATGTTCATCTTGTGGAGCCGCACAGTTTGTTCTGTTTCACTTTATTGACATTTTTTTGTGGCTAGGGAAACAAACAAGAGTGGAAAATGCCATTGCATATAGAGTCCAGGATGGAAACTGTAATTACGCCACATCAATTCATGAGAAGGTCTGAGCTGGGAGTCATAAAAAGAAGTGATGGTGACTCAGGTGCCAAAAAATGGTGCTTTTGTTTCCTCTATAGTCAAAGCAGATTTTCATGAATACATTTAGCCACAGATGTTTCGTGTTGATTACTTGTTTTCATTGTGAATCAATGTTATTGTTTTTTATCTCAAAAATATGAATGCGTCAGACAGACAGCATCACTTCTTTGTTTTAGAAATCAGTCTGAAGGTCGAATCCTTTGTGTTTGGATCGGAGTCTGTGTGAGAAACTCAGAGGTGAGTCCAAAGACTACTGAGGCAAGCGGTGATCAAAGAGCAACGGGGATCAATTACGCACTGCTGTGAATGAAGCCCACAAAATATTGATGAGGACTACTGAAGTGTGAGGTTGTCCCATTGGGTTTCTTATCAGAAGGTCATTAGCACCAAATGGGAGTTGATTGCATTAACTTAACTGACAAGATGCAATGTCACAGAATTGATTGCCGGGGTTTCGTCAGGTGCTGAGGAAGTTTTCATCATGGCCGTGAATGAAGGGCACAGAAACACAGGAACTGAACTAATTATATGTTAATAAGCCCGTAATGTAAGTAATCAGGGGAAGAGTGTGCACAGTTGAACAAAAGGACGGATGTAAGGTCATAACGTGTTTGTTACAAAAGTAGGAGATATGAGTTTGCATGCGCGCGGGTGATAATGTACATTTATTTATAGATACAGCTGCATTCAAATGTATACTTGCAAGTCGGGATATATTATATTGTGTATTCACACATAAGCTGTCTGTGCATGAATGTATCGGTCTGTTTGAAGTGAGAGATGCTGAACCAGTTTGAACTGTTTTTCACTTTCTAGCGTGTTGTGTTCAAACACAACAAAAACCTTTTATAATGGCAACGAACACTGATGATCATAATAACTGTGTACGCCTCGCACTTTTCTCCACAAAGCTACAAAGTGGAACAACATGGCTATTTTATAACACATATTTAAAAGCTCTTTAATCCAGTATTAGAGGGGTCTATAATGTTTAGTGCTTCAAAGGAAAAGGAATTAAAAATCAATAAAATCACTTTAAATTTTAACACTGAACAACGTTTTAGATGAATGTTATTCAGACAATGGGATAGTATTGACACATGCTATATTTAATGTTTGATACACAAACATCTTTAAGGTTATTTTCTATGTGTGGTATCAGACTGCAGATGACCAGCTGTGTATCATGTGCATGTACATCCAAGTATCAGAAAAAAACTCCAAGTGGTTTAAAAGCACCTTGAGTGGTCCAGAAAGGTGCTATACAGAGCATTTACATTTTGCATTTACAACTCAAGATTCACCAAGTAGTTTTTTAATGGAGCTTTCACTAACTCAGTTTGCAGATATGGTTAAACACTCCTACTATAAAGTGGAGCTTGGGTTAGGGATTTAATAATATAAAATCAATACTCAAATGACTATTAAATGACGTAAAGTGCTTTGTAAACAATGTCTGCTCAATATAAAAACTCTGATAACTCCAAACCAACCTCCATATCAAAGCCACATGTTAAAGGCCTGTATATATATCTTTCCACACAATTGGAAAATCACCCAGTACAAAATTAATTAATTTAATAATTAATCAAAATGTCCTGTATGTAATGTAGTGTTGTACAGTTATAGTTTAGTAGTAGTACTAGTACCAGTAGTAGTAGTAGTAGTAGTTGTACTTGTACTTGCTAGTAACACAGGATGCCACTGGTTCAGACTGTTGTACAGTTCACAATGGTAAAATTTTAAAAAATCCAGTACTTTTCCCTTCGAACACCAGAGGGCACTAAGTCAGCTTATCCAACATTTATGAGCTCAGGTGGGAGCTTCCTACTCTCTACTTTGTGAAGGTTACAGAGGCCACAGCAAACTCGTTCTACTGTACATCTGTTCAATTTAGACCATCTCACTTAACGCCTAGTGCATAACATGCCGAATTTGTAGTGCATGCAAAATGAGCTTGGAAACTGGTTGTTTTCATTTGTTTGCCACGGAGACAGAGATGAAAATCATGGCCACAGTGAGTTTATGTGCATCTACTTAGGGATGCATAACGTCTGCGTGCTTTTTTTGAAAGACGATAATCCCAGTTATAGTAAAAATTATCCTAACTGAGATGTGATTTATTTATTTTTTACAACTGTGAAGACAAATATCTCTCTATTTACAGTAACATTCATGTGCATAACAATTAACTATGCACTGCAGAGAAAAGTTGTTTGATATGATTTGAGTGGGACTGAAGACAAAGTAAATGTTATATTGTATTGCTCATTTTCATCGTTAAAGGTCTACTGTTAAACCTTCCTCACAACCCACTCAAAACTACAGTATACGATACAATAACTACTTATCCTTAGATCCCACATGTACATACTTTAGGAGAACTAGTTTAAACTATTATGCACCTTTTAAATGATATTAATTGCAAGCTGCCCTCATGTTAGATTACTTAATTCCTCTCTGCAACTTACTATATGTTTTTTATGACTCTTGCAATTGTTTTTATTAATTCTATTTTTAGACTTGATTGCTGGTTGTCTGTTATATGATGTTTTTATGGCTATACTTTTTGGGAAAATGGCCATCTCTTATCACCTTTACTTGAAGTTATATTTAAAAAGAATGTACGTTTTAGGAAAGGGAGCTTTTTGTAGCAGATTTTTACACTAGAGATTGAGACAGGTAATGTTATATGTACTGTAATAAGACTATTACAAGAACTATGGCCATATGGACAATTCAAGACACATTTTAATACGGATGGTATTTTCTGAGTCATGATGACAATGATGCCTGTCATAATGTGTCTGGATAAGGTCTGTGTTTTTACAAGAGAGATAGGTGCTAAATGCAACACTGTTCACTCACCACTGAGCCATTTGGCATCTGGATCATGGATGTGAAGGTCTTGACCAAAAACATCCTCTATAGTCACTTTCTTCTTGTGGGCGAGGCTGTCATCTTCACCTGTCAAGTGCATCAGCAAAAAGTAAATAAACACGCAAATATACATGACACACAGCACCTAATTTTAAAAGTGCGGAAATATGGAGATTGAAGAAAATGTTGTTGTTATTAGCATATTATTTCAAGCGAGTGAGTTTACTAGTTTCAGAGCAAAAAACATTACAAAACTTTTTTGTCAGCATGTTGCTTTGCTCTCGAGGCTCCTCATACCAGACACTGTCACCATCTCACTATATTATACTCTTCTTCTATCTCTGGAGACAGCACCTCCAACAACTTCCCTGCTGTAGGTAGAGCAATTTAGAACAAGGTACAAACAAGAAAGAGGCCCCTGGTGTTGCACTATTGATCTGAGAGCATCAGTTCACATCTGCCTACTTCGCTTTTCAGCAGCGGGAGATGACTCCCTCCATCCCCAAAACTCAAAATGAGAACTGAAGCTGACAGCTGAACTGCAGGTGGAGCAGACAACAAGGGGACACAATTGAGTTTGTGTGGATGTGAGAAAGTGTGTGTGAGCGCTTTAAGTGTCTTGTACCACACATTTACTTGGGAAACAACTGTTAGACAGTTGTCAAGCTGGTTGACAGCCCAGTGTTACTGTACAAAACAGTACTTTGACAGATTCTTCAGCAGGCTTCATGTTGCAACTGAGCGCCGAGATCTGAGTGTGTAAATACCGTGTCAGACATTTTAAAACTGTTTATCGACTTGAAAAATCTGAGAAATTCTCTTGTCTGGCAAGAAGCTGCAGAGCAAGCGGAGAAAGCAAATTTGCAGCACGAGGCAAATGGTATCTCTGATGCTGTGCCAATCTGACAAATGGCTGAAGCTATTACTGCATAATCATCTCCATTAAACAGTTCTGAATGGCATCACACGTTAAAAGGCCTATTACCTAGTGAGATGGTGACCTCATGTAAAACCAGTACATAATCACCAATAGGAGAAACCATGTTATCTGTAAAACCTTGCCCACCCTGAAACAAGGTTAGCAAATTAATATAGCTTCTTGTGCTGCGAGTCATCTCAGTCGTGTTTGCAGTATTGGATTTAAAGTCAGGTCAAGTCAGGTGTGTGTGTGTGTGTGTGTGTGTGTGTGAATACTTGGTTGTTTCCCTTTGTTACCTTTGTTTGTAAGCATTAAATATTGAAATCTTGACAAATTTTAATATAGTTTAGTGTAACATCAGGCCACAGCCCATAAGGAACAATGAGTCATATTTAATGAGGACCCTGGAGGTTTTTGTTTTAGTCTTCTTTTTTGCAACATTATCAAATAGGGAAACATCTGCGACATCTGGCACATTGCATCCAATGTTTTTCTAGAAATGTGTGTTTTGATGCACATCCAGATCCAGACACAGATATCATTTTCCAAAATAATGAGTTGAGAGCTGATTAGCTGTATTTACAGTACATGCAGAATGAGACAGAGACCAGCTAAGTAGGTGATAAGTGTGTGTTTCTTTACCACCACCAAGGAAATCATGTCTTATGACCCATTTGTTTCAT
The DNA here is from genome assembly GCA_029875015.1 of Lepomis gibbosus. Taxonomy (NCBI): domain Eukaryota; kingdom Metazoa; phylum Chordata; class Actinopteri; order Centrarchiformes; family Centrarchidae; genus Lepomis; species Lepomis gibbosus. The sequence goes on along the minus strand of JAPMOB010243612.1, from coordinate 18,337 downwards.
AGCAGACTATTTCAAAAACTTGACAGATTTCAATTAAATTTGGTGAAACATTCAGCCATGGTTCAAGAAACACTGATTTGTTTTTGGTGAGGACTGAGGAGTTTTGTGTGTTTGTTTTAACTTTCTTACCTTTGCACAGTAGAGTTTTTAGCATTTTCTCATATGCAACATTTGCCATATTATTGCAACATTGCCTGATTATCTAGCATCTCTTAAAATAATCAGTTGAGATGACTGCGCAGCCTTGACAGAGATAAGTGGTCTCTGAGTTTCATCCAAAGTGTAAAATGTTGCTCTTTTCCCATTTTTAAAGTCAAAGCTTTGAGGAAAGTATGAGGCAGAGAATAGCTAAAAAGAGAAAGTGTGTATGAGTGAATACAGTGTTGTTACCTGCACCAAGGATATCATGTCCAATGTGACGGACCACCATCACTACGGTTGAATATGCGCTGTGACTACCATACCAACGAGGCTGGCTCTTTGGCGTTGCGGTCAAGTTGCATGTTTGGTACCATGTAGATCCGGGTGGGGTGACTGCTCTTGCCCATTATCACATCCAACATGTCAACATTTGCAACATCTGGCAGATTGTATCCGATGACTGTTCTAAGCGTATTGTATGTTTGAGAGGCACATCCTTGGTGAAGGAATATGGTCTCTGAGTTTCATCTGAAGTGCAAAATATTTTCCTGTTCCCAATTTAAAGCAGCAGAATACATGCTAAGGCCTGGGCCTAGGTAGAGAACAGTTGTAAGTGTAAGTGATATTATATTGATTGTTATTACTTTTTCCAGATAAAAAATAATTATTTATATTTCATTTTCAGTATTTGGTGAGGATCCAGGATTTTTAAAAAAAACATTATTTTGAAAGATTGCAAAATAGTGCATTTCAGCTATTTCCCATTCATCTAAAATGCAGACCTTGGCACTCTGTATCCCACGATTGTCTGTGTATTATGCAACCCTATTGCCAGACAAGGCCTTCATTGATTTTGGATGATTTTTAAAACCTCAGTTTACAATAATTTTTACATCCAATGGCATCTTTTTCTTAAATCTCACTTTTAACAATAACTACGGTAAGGTTAAGGGCAGGAAAAGGTTATAGTTGTGGCAAATATACTAGTCAGAGTTACACAACAAAAACACTTGTTAAGGTTTGTTAAATATCATGGTTATGGTCAATAAAACTTCCTACACTGACTCTGAACAGTGCAAACTGAAGAAAAAACATCTAGTATGAACAGATTTTTCTAATAAATTAATCAGTTAAGAGGATTGTGAATCGTTGGAGGAAGGTACTCTCTGAATGATAGCATATGCCTGTGTGTGTGTGTGTGTGTGTGTGTGTGTGTACTGTACTGTACTGTACATACGAGGGGTCAGCAGGATGACAGAGGTGACAATCAGGGAACAGATGATGAGGATGACCAGCAGGGCGATGGCTATGCCTTTCCAGTTCCTCTGTGGTGGAGCACTGCCCACCAGACCCTGAAAAAACAATATTACACATTACATTACATTGATGCGCACACACAGGCAAACAGGCAAAAAATGTTGCCCTTTAAGTGTTTAGGTAAAAGAACGATGACCTTTAGGTAGTGAGTTTTATTTAAAAATGGATGCACAGTGTTGTGATCTTATCACACATAAGCCCAATGTATGTTGTACTGTCTCAGTTGGAGCCAGAGATTGGCCAGAGGACAACTCATTCTCTGTCAGACAGATGCCAACAACTCAACTACTTGTGTGCTGTAACACTGCATCCTCCAGCTGCTTCCCGCTGCTCGCATATGAAGAGTCCCTGCAGCTTTGCCTGATAGCTGGAGAGGAGATACGGTTTCAATGCGGACACAACAGGCAGAATAATGAGCTGCACTCCTCACACAGCCCAGCAGATGGTAGATGGCTAATCAGCGCTATTCGAAACACATATACTGCAAAAAATCCACAGGACACGCAAAACACAACTGTAGAAGCGCAGGAGGCAGCAATCAGGTGGCCTCTAAAGACTGCACAATATGCCAACACTCAGATCTTTTTGGATCTTTTTTGGGGGGAGTTTTACTGATTTAACTGGTGGGCCTTGCACAAAAACACACGCCATCATCCACTCCTTAACATAGTGGGTCCATTACAAGGCAACAAGAACAGACAGTTTTCGGGGATAACTGGTGCCTTGTGAACTCCAGGACGTCTCTCACTCCCTTTATTTCTAGTCTTGCAACACTGTCACTTTAGGTTGTGCTACTCTGACATGACATCATTTGACAAGTGAGTGGCATTATATAATGCATGCTTGAGGATTTATTTTACGAGTGGATGAAATCTCCATCCGGAGGGTTGAAGGGTTAGGTTCAGAAATCAGGGTTTCTGTCAGGTATTGTTCCTGTCTAATTAATGGACTCCGACTTTGCGTGTGCACAGACAGACACACACATGCACATCCATCTCTGGTCACAGTCATTGAGGAAAGTGAGCCTCTCCAGCCACCCATATCAGTACAGCTGATGATATCCTTGTTACCAATTAGACCTGGTCTCTGTCTGCCTAGAGCGAGTGGTTATACAGGATCAGCAGCTCAGTGAACCATCCAAGTTAATGAGGGGTGTGTGTATATGTGAGAGTGAAACAGACAGCTCAACTCTTGGGCAGATGATGTTTTTTATATATATCTTAGACTTTATCTTTAGAGTTTAAAATGCTACACTGCAAGTTATTTTTTATTTAAATCTTTAAAGGGTACCTTCTACTGCCTGTGCACCCACTGTCTCTGCACAGTTTGTCTCACAGCAAAGCAAATCAATACTGAAGTCAGTGAGTACACATAGAAAAACAGCATGCACATCAATACGCTGATTTATTGCTGCAGAGGTAAGGGTTTTAGTGATAAGGTGTATGGACTGGATTCATAAGATATTAATGTCCCTGTGTTATTATACTCAATATCATAATAGGAAAGACATGCTGTTAAAGGTGCCTTTGATAGCCACAATCACTTCAGACCTCTGACCGAGCAAGAAATGAAACAATGAGATGTTTTGACAGGCATGCAGATAATGGCCTTGTTTCTGCACCTGTTTACTTGTTTTTCCATATATCTGCACTGAAAATGGAAAAACGCTTGGTGCAGTCAGATGATTCAAATGCAGCCCAGTCCGGTATACAGTATCCAGTTCAATGCAGCCTGTACCTGACGGAGAGGCACAGATCTATAAAAGTGACAGCTGGACATACGCCACATAAGCAGAGGAAGTGTCTCTCTGCAGCATTTTTCCAGACACTTTGAAGCCCGTCTGGAAGGCATGTGAGTAAATATTTAGTTCCAGTAATTGTTTTCCACCTGTGACAAATTCAGCCCACTCATTGTACTGGAGCATGCGGCAAAACTATTTCAGACAGCCTACTTTTTAAATCTTAAATACATCTCCCACAAGCCCTCTGGGCTAATTCAGGTTGTGGAAATGTAGGATGCAGACGACTTGATGAGCAGGAGTAGCTTCCCTTCCATGCTTGGCATTTCTGTAAACAGACACCTAATTATTCAATCAGAGGTCAGGGAGCTTTTCCACAAATCAAATCAATAGACAATCAAATACTGTTGGACGTTTGCCTTTTCCACCGTGAAATCCCCAATAAAACAGCATCCAGTTGAAATGGATACGACTACTAACCTTCACTGTCAATAATCCTGGATACATAACACCGACTTGAGAAAGATGTGATCGATGTTTATTGTACTTCCTGTGACAAGCTGAGCAGTGGTCAACAAAGCCGTCATGACCGCCGTTTCTGCTATTTAAACCACCCACTCAATTAGCACAAGCTGTTGCAGAGTATAACATTTAAAACTGAGTGTCGGACCTTAAAGCTATGCTAGGCTTTTTTTTTTTTACAAAATAGTACAATAAGATACAGTTACATAAATTCATTTCTGGTGTTAAATTGACATGTTTCCACCCAAAAGAAATCACAGCTGAAAATGTAGGAGGAAAACTGTCCGTAGGTAACACTGCCTAATCTCCAAGAGAGTTTTGATCACGGTTTCTGTGTTCTACAAGCAAAAAGGGCTGCAGATTCTTGAGTCTTTATTGACTCCTTTCACTGCTGAATCAGACTGTTTGAAACTCCCATTCACTAAAAAGGACTGCGCCAATGTTAGATTTTATGGTGGTTTATTATGATGAATAGTTATGGAAGGAGTGGTCGAGCGGCTTGTTTAGGGTTTGGTGGTTGGAGCGGCTAGAACCCGAGGGGTTGAGATTCAGGGTGGGGGCTCATCTCAATAAGCAGCTTGGTCTTATGAACCCCCCTGTGGTTCCTGTTGTAGAAGAAGACAAAATGATTACTAAGAATTATGGATTTTAGCGTGCATGTCTTTCATGGTGGGAGGAAGTCGGAGCACCCGGGGGACACCCACTCAAAAGTGGTGAGAACGTGTAAACTCTGCGCAGAGGCGCCTGGGCTGAGTGAGGTCTAAACTCAGAACCTTCTGCTGTACTCATGTATTTAGTTACACTCCACCTTGCATGTGTGCATGTATTTTATTAAATAAATTAAAACATTACATATTTAGTTTGACAATGAAGCTGATATGTCAACAGGTTTTTATGATGTAACATTCTTTAGGAAGCTCCACTGGTTAAACCCTCTAATACAACAAGTATCTAGATTTATGTCGAGGTTAGTTCATTTTTATTTATTCATTAATGTATTATCTTGCACAACAACCTGCCCTTGTGCTGAAACATAGACTCAAAAGCAGCCCCGAATATTTTAAAACAGCACACTTCTCGCACATAATCCACTGTTATTAAAGTGTCTTAGGTCTGATTGCTTTATCCCTGCAGACTGTTTTATCCCTGTGTGAAATGTGTAACATTTCATCCACCTACTCAACCACAAATGAAGAGGGAGATCCAAACTCAGGCTGAATTCACTCATATAAAATATATGAAAATCATTAAAACCTCCATTATTTCCAGCAAATTAAAACCCTAAAGAGACATACAGAATCCAACTTTTGATTTCCCTGATGTTCCCCATGTTTAAGTATATAACAAACTGCGCAGCTGTGAACTTGAGTGTTCCCCGGATGCTGACTTTTCTGAAGAGCTCTTAACGAGGCAAAAGTGTGTCTGTGTGCGAAATCTTGACCTTTGCCGGCGTTTTCAGACATGGTGGGATAATACTGGCTACCCGCATTAAGCCATCTCCTTCTGTTAGTCTGTGTGAAGAGCAGGCATGCATGCCTTACAGCTGATAACAATAAAAGCTGCATCAATAAATGAGAACTGGAGCCATTTTCACCCTCTCCTCTACAGACACCACATCTAAACAAACCCTGTGCATTTCGGAACTGACAACTCTAAAGGGTAAAAAAATCCCATGAGAGGAACACATTTTTTTCAAACCATTTGTTACTATTTCCATTCAATTTCAAGACAAAAGGGGCTATAAGAATGAAGAATCTTTTAAGGTCAAGCCTCCTTTACCCCCCCACTCTCTTTCTCTCTAATCCTCTCTACCTCCCACTTTCTCTTTGTCTAACCATCTCTTTGTCTCTCTGCTCGCTGCTGAAGTGTGAAATGGATCTTTCCTGATCTCTGAGCACCTGGTTTCCAAGGGAACCGAGAGAGTCATTTGAGTCAGATTTGCAGTGAAGATGGTGCTGGCTGCTGTACAGTACAGTGGGGACTGATATTACTACTGAGTGTCACGAGGGAAATGTGCCCGCAGGCTCATGAAATTAACTCAGGACGCTCTCAAATATGACACGAGGGAATATAGACATTTGAAACGAAAGCAAACTTCAGCTGTCTAAAGATATTGGACACTTGACACACGATATATTGCTCCACTGTAATGTAGTCGCTGCCTGACGACAGTCAAACTCAAGAGTGAAGCAGTAGCCCTTGGACATTGGGGGTAAACTTTTCCTCTGGAAGAGCATCAATAAATTATGGGCATTCATGAGTGAGATTAAGAATTCATGCCAGCTGGCTTTTGGTTCGTGGATAGTAGGGCATCAGCCTGTCTCTGTCTGACCAGCCTGTCTTTGTCCACCTCGGAAAATGTGGAGTATGGGGGTTACACTCAACTGAGGCAAGACAAAAGGCATCTACAGACTCTGTAAAGCAAATCACACAGATCAACACGTCTGACTAAAAACACTGAGGAACAGCACTGTATGATGATAAATGGGACATAATATTGTTACATGTATTCTCTGTAACAGTCGCTTGCTGTAATGGAGTCACAGAGAACAATGGAAAAAATGTAGAAAAGGAGCAGAGAGTTTAGTTGCTGTTGCTCACTTCATGTGTAAATTGAGAATGTTACATAAAGTTATGTAAAAGTCCATCTTTGACACAAGTGGTGTTCTGCACAGTTGCCTAACAAGGGATGAATTAAAGAGCTAGGATACATGTATCATTACCTGCAAATAATTCCAGAAAAAAGTTTGGTGTTTCATCACTAGCAAAGCACTTGTAAAATCTTGCTAAACGCTCTACCATGTTCACCAGCTAGTCGCTAACTTTGTCTGGCTACTGTCTGATGCTGGGTAGGTAGTGTATAGTGGGTTTTTCAGACAGAACACAGCTGCCTGCTGCTGCTGTTAAAAAAGGTTAATGAGAGCAGTGAGAGTGAACTAAAACAGTGAAGTCACATGCAATGAGCTGAAAGACGCTAAAACTCTCCATAGAGCCGAGGAAATCTGGAGAGTCGGATAATAATTCTCTGTGGGTTCCTCACTTCAATTAACTCCTTTCATACTATATATTTGACCCACTGTAAATGTAAAAATATTGATTAGTGAAGCTTTAACCATGTACTTCCCTAAAAAGTATGTACTTTGTTGAATAAATAGTAGTAATAGTAGTAGTAGACATAGTAGTGGTGGCAGGAGTAGTTTTACTGGTGGCACCACTGCTATATTGGTGAGGTACGTGAGAAGAAGACAAGTGCATTGTGTTGTTCTTTCACAACAAGTCAAAATAACAGTAAATCATTTAGACTGCTGCCTTTTATGCCATTATCTGATTTCACCTGGGAATAAATTATTCAATATCGGATGAGATGCTTTTTCTCTTCCATGGCTCTGACACTTAAATTCTTCCAGTCAGCTCGAGTACTCTGTATATTGAGAATCTTAAAATTAAATTACACCGAGTCAGCATGTCTCATTCAAAAATACCATAAGTGCCGCACTTGTCTAGTTATCAGGACGGATACATTACCAGACTGAAGTGTGAGGTGCTCTATCCTATATCTAAAATGTGTTGGTTCATCTGTGTGCGTGTCCTCATCAACATTTGGCTTTGAAACTAGTGGGACCTGGCCTTTTCTCACATGTACCTGGATGTCTTTTAGTATGACTTAAAACAGGAACAATTTATACAGTACACATTGACGTGTAAAACTTAAAAAAATATATAAGTACCCACAAAATATACACGGCAAATGCCAAAGCCAAAAGTAAGTTAAGAGTATTGTAATACGACTAAGAGTCTACAGCCGTGCTATCAGCTGTGTGAGGCTGTACTGAAGCGCAGCTGTTCTTCAAGATAAAAGCCATGTGATCACGCTAACATGCTCACAATGACAATGTTGACATGTTGACATTAAGCAAGTATAAAGTTTACCACACTCACTAGCTTAGCTTCAGTGCAAATTAGCACTAAACACAAAGTACAGCTGAGGCTGATGGGAACGTCTTTAGTTTTGCAGCTATTTGGTCATAAAAACAAAATACAAAACAAAGATTTTGACCTGACGAAAGGTCAGCAAGTCACCAAAATCCCTACACTTCAACCTGCGGTGAACATGAATGTCTGTACCAAAGTATCGAGGAAATCCATCCAATAGTAGCTGAGATATTACTAAAAACCCCTAATTTCAAACTCATGGTGACAAGTCGCTGCAGAAAAAGTCAGGGGACTGCCAAAGTCAACAGCCTGGCTATAGATATACAAAAATACAGACATACTGTATATACAGTACAAGAGTTTACATTAAAATGTAAAAACAAGTAGCAGGACCAAGGATAATAGCACAGTAAAAGCTGGTAAACAGACATTAAAATGACCACTTCTTAGGAATAGATAGCAAGGGGCACAGGACTAGGACACTAGAATGAACAGCTGTGGATGTGGGGAGGGGCCCACAGAGAATGCCTTTGTACAGGGAATATTGTGCTACATCCTTGAATATTACAGAGCAAACAAAACAATTAGTTATGTGATCACAAAGCACTATGCAGAAACATTCCATAATAACAGAGCTTTGGCATTTACAAATTTGAAAGAGAACAAAATGTTCTCCAAAGCCTGCTGCTCATTTGTGCAGAAATTCTGTCTTCAAATGTTTAGCAGCAGGTGGAAGTGACTGATGAAGAGTTTGAGGCAAGTTTGAGAAGCTTTTAGAGTTGGAGTCATGGGCATCGCGAATTAAAGTGGTAGTACTGTAAAAAATAAAAAAATGTTCTTATGCTCTTCAAACAAATGCCAAATGACTGATTTATTGAATATTGTCTTGAAGATTTGCAGCCTGAGTGGTTACACACAAACACAAACACAAACACACACACACACACACACACACACAAGGACCTGTTATTAATATAAATATTACATGCCTAATCTTAACCCTTACCCATAACCTCAACCTGATACTAACCTGAACCCTAAAACAAGGTCTTTACCCTCAAAAAGTTCTTTGAACTTCTCCTATAATGCTATCCCTACAAAGGAAACCATAGCAAAGTGACTTAGTTTAGGGGAGACCGGGTATGGTTATAACACACTCAAACTTTTACCCACATTTGTTAACTACAAATGGCACCAATTCAGTCCTCTACATGAATATCACAGACCTCGTGAGTTGATGTCAAATGCATTGTGTTCCTTTGTTACACTCTACCCCAATACCGGGGGAGGTTGTAACACATGCTGGGGTAAGCGGTAACAATAAGACAAAAGAAGCAAAAACAGATGCTACACTATATGATATACTTCAAAAACAGAATAATGAATATGAAAGAATAATGTTTCTCTCTCACTGTAACAGACTATGTCTGGTGACTCCTGTGCATGTACAGTATGTATGTAAATTTATCTATATAATAAACTTACTTAAAAGTATTATTAACAAATACAACTAAATGTACCTAATAAAAGAACATATTTGTACATCCTGCGGTCTAACAAAAAACAAGTGTGTGTCTGTGTGTGTCAATGTGTGACTTTTTAAAGAAGAGTTACAAACCATACCCACCCCTTCAGCCAATGTTCAGCTAGCTGTATTAGCATAGTGGTTTGAAATTAGAAAGGAAAAAATGCATCACATGTTGCCTAAAAAGCTACATTTCAATCTAATATTAATCAAACAATGTTATCTGGAATAGGATAGATACTAAACAAAACATAGTTTTTTCTCTATATATTCTGAATATACACTGTGTGGTCTCACACACACACACACACACACACAATACTGAAATGATCACCTAACTCCTATCTAATCTCTAATTCATGGAATTGGTGTTGTTACAACTCTCCCCTTATAACAACCATACCCGGTCTCCCCTATTTGCTAAAGAGAAAGTGTGTCGATTTCCTAAGTGAGTCTTCCTGAATTCTTTTAAAGAAATGATAAAACAGATGGGAATCTTTGTAGAATAAATAAACATCTGAGCGTAAGCTTCAGATATTAGAAGTGAGAATCTGCAGGAAGTGAGGAATTTGATTCATTGTGACAAAAAAAAGACGAAATGTGCAGTTATCAGTATTTTCAGAGCTTTGTGTTGCTTTTCATTGGTCTTTGTAATAATTAATAACATGTCGTACTGAGTGTGTGAAACCGGGAGGGAGATGAGAAAAGTAAAAATGAGGCGGTGTTATCTCCTGCCGACTTTCAACGGTAAAAAGGCAAGACTGAGGAAAAGGAGTGTTTTCTCGGGGATATGAATTACCTCCTGCCTCTGTACAAAACTGGCACAGTATCTTTTAATCATCAGAAGAAGTGTAGCGCACAACAACATGACTGAAGTTGAACCACTCAAGAATGGATCAGTTGGAAAGTAACTCTTACTCTTTTCTCTCTTTTTTAAATTAAAAATGAAATCAATTCTGAGTTAAAGGAAAGATAAGACGCCTATTCTCCTTTCAGAATAATTATGTGCAAACCACTTGGATCTAGCATGATGAAAGTTTTGGGGGGAATCAGAATTGAATTTAATCGCAGCAGAATTTTGTAGTAGTTGGATGTGCTATATGTTTACCCATCTCATACATTTTATAACAGGGTTTTTTAGATACTGCATGAGTTACCTTTGATCCCCTCAGTGTCTGGATGGGTACTTGTGTTTAGATGATAGAGTGACGACCCTGCTACCTTGAACGAGATAATGACCTGAAGTTGAGAAGTAGCGAATACAGTAATGGAAGGAGATATGATCATACACACCACGTTTGTGTGTGCCTTTAAAGCATCACGATCCGCAACAATGTGAGGGCTGTTTGCAATGTTGCTCCACCAAAGAGATAAAGATCAGACACAGAATACGGAGGTGCATTTCCGGAGCCTGTAATGACTGCCCTAATGAAGACAGCAGCATTTTTAAAAGGAGATGTGATAGCTTAAATCCATCCACTTATATTTTCAGATTCAGGCCGGATAAAGAACCAAGTGCAACACATTTCCCAACTACAATAAAACCTCCTCTGTCAGCAGCAGTGATGTTGCAGTCCGGAGGGCTGGAGTTCAAATCTCAGCTGTGCTACTCAGCTGCACGGTGCTTCCTGTGCTATAATATCTTCTTCGTCTCTCTGCCTCCGTCTCTGAATCATTAAAGAGTAGATGCAGGCTGGAATTCGCATTTGAAACTGATACTACCATCGAGCAAGGTCATTGTTGAAGCTACAGCATCATTGATAGGGGAGTGTATTTTCTCATCTCCCCGTCCAACAGGAAATGGTGATGTTTGTACAAATGGTGCACAATGAAAACAGAAAAGAAGTCAAGGCGGGTCGTGTAGAAAACCTACCTAACCTAAAATAAAGATCACTCTTTTCATTGACAAAGATGAAATAATTGCTGCATGCTCATACAGACTGTGTGTTCTGTTGTGTTGCACTAACATGTACAAAATATGTGCACACCCGGTTGCTCTGCGAGCTTCACTATTTTAAGTCTGACATCCGATTTCCTCTCAACCTTCAATAGAGCTTTTGCCCCCGACTTTTCTGATGTGAACACGGTGAAGGATCTGCTGTACGGCTGTCGACATCGCACTCCCACTTTCATAAATGTATGAATAGAATGCAAAAAATAAACACTTTGCACTTAAAATATTCAAAGGTGCTGACAGCATGCAAGACAAAAGAGAGAGAGAGAGAGAGAGATGGATCTTCACTCTGTTGCAAAAGGAATCAAGAAACAGTAAAATGCAGGTGAGGTTCTCAAAGCAGCAAAGCCTTGTCAAATATCAAACGGAATTATATCCTGTCCGTGCAACAATTATGCAAAGTGGTTAGCCTAGAAAGCCCATGAAACAGACCTTTGTTTTTAAATTCTCACAAATTCAGCGCAGCCTTTGAAAAATGGGCTGTAGGAGCCAAATATTTAACAAACAACAACTGTTATGCAACAAGACTTATTGTCAAGATGGTCTCACCTAATGCAGAAAAGATGAGTTTATTCCTGTGAAGCACCTTTTAACCTAAATGATATTATCACAGCAGGGAGCCCAGTTATGTAAACCCAGAAGTGCAACGCCATTAATTACTTCACAGTATTCCCCATGGCCCCATACAGGGCACAATTTACACTCAATGAGTTGACAGAACAGTACAGAAGCAATCACCTCCCACTCTCCGTTCTCTCCTATCTCCATCACTCTTTTCCCCTTTTGGCTGTATAAACGTTTATCTTTGATTCAGAACCAAAAAATTAAATGTTGTCAGAGGACCATGAAGCTGTTCCCAAATTACTCATTGAGATGGTATAGATGCCAAACCTGTGGGCTGAGGTTACAATAGGAGTTAATTAAATATTTAGGCAGAAGTTTAAGTTGTTGGTGCATACATTCAAACTGCAGCTCTCCAATCATTTCTAGACAGGGAATTTCAAAAAAGTAAACTGAGACAGTGATTAAAAGATGATCAAATGGATATCAAGCTGTATCGAATATTTTGGTTGTCTTGTAAAAAACTGTTTTCGCCCCCGCATACAGCAGGCTCGTTGTTTAAAACGTGTTGGAGAGATAACGCCAAGCGGGCGGAAAATAACTACCCTAACTACCCGGAAAATAATATGAACACCAGAACGCAACAGCTCGTCTGAAGTCCTACCTGATCCTGCTGCTGAGACGCTTTCACCGGCCCGCTCGTGTCTTTTGCAGAAGTCATGGCGGTAAATAAACAGGAGAGGAAGGAGGGAAAATAGGAGCGCGCGCCGGCGTCCGCTGCCGACAGGTGCGGAATAATGAAGCGGAGAGAGAGGCAGACCGACCGAGAGAGCGAGAGGGGGTGGGGGGCGTACAAAGTGTTCAGGGATATCCAGTGATTTGCTGAAACAATGAAGAGACCGTGGGTGCAGACAGCGCAGGGTTCAACTGATGTGTAGGAAACTGCGGACCGCCGCGATGTGGGAGGTTCGCCTCTGGCATCACCAACAGCTCAATGGGCTCCTATTACTCAAACGAATAAGCACCCGTTTTGGTTTTTTAGCATTTAGTCTTGAATTTGCGCAATTTAGGACTGAGGCGCACTTACTTGGTGAGATGGAGAATCACGGAGCAAACTGGAGGATTAAACATCCTTTCAACTGTAAGAGCACATTTAGCCTATCGGGCAACTGTAGCCTATGTCAGATTGCTATCAAGTTATTTTTACCGTCATCTTCAAACGTATGTATTCCATATTTACACCAATGTGAAACTACAAAATCGGACATAGGCCTAAATAGGAAGATGACGCCAAAAAGAAGCAAAAGCGGAATAAAAATGACTTAATGAACAAAGCAGCTGCTCCAGTTGGTGCAAACGACTTCTCAGACTTCGCTGCAGTCCAGTCTGAAACGGCAAGGCTTTACCATTTATATTTTTTGCTCCTACCCCCCAAACCCCACTATAATACAAAGGCCAGCTCAAGGTTTTGTCCTTCCACTTGGACCTATATTTAGTCTTACCAGGCTCCACTTCGCACTGCTGGGCTCTGAGCTCACAGCAACTGATAATATGGAGACCTGTCAGTTTGGATCAGATCACTGTGGGCACTCATTACTGGCAAGTCCATTACACAGGAAATGGAAACACAACTTACTTTTAGATATCAGCGCAGTTCTTTTCATGGGAGTTTTTATTAACTTGCTTAACTTAGAGTCATGAAACAGCAATCTGTACATTGCAGTTTAGAGAGTAGGAGAGAAAAGATTTACATAGTGTGTCTATACCCATAAAAATCATATTTCCTCCACTACAATGCCAATGCTGCTGTATTGTCTGCCAATAAAACAAAGGGTTGCGGCTGGCCTGGCTCTTGAGAAGCAGTGCTACCGTCCTCCCACATAGAGCAGAAATAGTTCCAGTTCCTAACAAAACATTGCTTGTGCTGTAACTCTCTCACTGTGTCACATCTCTGTGCACACACAATCCAAACTCTTGTTAGCACAGCTTGTCTGCCTATTTGTGCTGCACACACACACACACACACACACACACACACACACACACACGTGCACACACACACACACACATACACACACAGGTTCTAGAGAGAGCATTTCTTCAGAAGTCATGCACAGTGTCTGTAGATCCCCCGGCCTTTTGAACCAGTCATCTGTTGGAGGGAAAGGAATTTAACAATCTCAGATAAGAAAGAAAGAAAAGAAAGAAAGTCTCTGATGTGATTCACCAGCAGAGGAGGTTACGTTTGGCATCAGCATGAGGGAAAGATTCCCTGGTTGCAATAATGTCTTCAGTGTAATGCGTAGCAGTATCTTTATTATCATCTTAAGGGGTAATTACTGTTCTGAGTCATTTGTGGGTCTATAAATTCACAGGAATGAACAGAGAAAACGTCAAACTATACAGTACATTGTCAGTTTATCTTAAAATCATAACAGCGCATGATGACTATAATAAATGGTACAGTAAAACATGAAATGTTTTGGTTGCTCCAGGAAATTGAACTGTGCAGTCTTGCTTACTCTCAGATTACACTTTAGCTGATTACTTGGAAATTATGAACATAAAGACATGAAGTGCTGTCAAGTCACATCATCCGATTAGGAAAAAAATAAAGTAACTTTAGTAATCAGTCCACACTTTTTTTTAAAAACAACTAATTTGATTTTAATTACATTTGGGAAGAGTTTGTTCCACTGTTTGTAAAAGATTTTTTCAGACTTTGAGACCAAAATCTCTAAGGATCCATGAAAGACCACTACATGACCAATCTACAATAAATACAGTTTGCACTCATGCACTTATATTTCCTTATTTGTACTGAGACTGCGATACAACACTTTCCCTTTGGACAAACAAAGTTCTCTCTTATATCTTCCTCACGGCGAGGTATGCAAATTTAAAATTTGTGAACAATACAGCACTTGTCTTGTTGAGATGAGGTATCGGAATTGGTACCAGAGATTCAGATACCTCAGAGGTCAGACTGGTGCATCACTACATGTAAGCATGTAGCAGATGACACATTTGAATGATTAGGACAGTCAACTTTAAAAGGCCATACACTGTACCAAATCAACATTTGGCACCGCTGTCACCACGCAGCTCCACACATGGCCTGAAGGAACTGCATGACCAGCTCACTGCAAAGACTGATTTCAGCACTGCTGCTGTGGACAGCTCCACTGACACAAGAGCAGAGAGACTGTTTACCTTTCACCAAAACGTATTCAAATAATCAGATTCAGATATAAAGCATGTGTGATTGGGCTTGTTTTGCACAGATAGTGCAATAAAAAACACATTGAATGAAATGAATTTCACAATTTAAGATTACAGTTGAATCCCAAAATATTTTTTTTCCTTTCCACGGTCGCTCAGTGATTAATCTCACCTCTCTGTTGGAGGTAGCAAGCGCTTGACAATTAGCCGAACAAAAATTTGAACTAAGTTTTAAGGGAGGTGAAAGGCAACAGGACGGAATTTACAAGATAAGCAAAAAGCAAACATGAGGAGCGCTTAAGAGACCAACCAAGCTCTAACAAACAAGAGAAGAAAGCTCAAACACAGCGAGTGGTACAAAGAATGATCATCACAACACAGTGCACGTAGGTCCCCGGCAACAATTGCCTTCCAAAGAAAGAACAGACAATAAGGCTTAATTGGAGAAGCAAAAGAAAATGCAGCCACGTGGGGTCAGAGCGTGCCAGCAGAGCCTTTGTTTTTACAACACATGCTCTCCTTTAAACCACATTTTATCAGCTAATTGACATAGTTTTCATTTATATTCTGTTTTATCATTTAGTGGTTTATGTGCTGCCTGAGACAGCATCTCTAGGCAACACCTGTCAAATAAATCCTGCCTTCCAGAGCCTTTAAACAGGCACTTTGCACCAAGCAATGAATGTGCTTGTTTTTTTCCTTTTTTCTCTCCTATGGGTTCAACAAACAGTCATTTATTTAACTGTCAATAAACAATGTGAATGTCTTCAACTGCATGCTGGCTCCCCCCAGTGATCACTAGTTGTCTGACATCTTTATGGTCAAAAATAAATAAATATTCAGCAGATCTCTCACAGGGCACCTCCTCTTTTAATCGTTTTTCCTCCAGGGCATGTTTTTATTTTATTACAAAAACACAGGCTCAAATTAGGGGTTATTGTGAAGATATTAACTTGTAGGTTGGTAGGGCCATGCAAGTATTAAAAATGCATCTCATTTTACTTGATTAATGGCAGGAAATGTTTTCTTAGGAAGGAGATTGTGGATCGAGAATATAAAAGTCTGAATCCCTGAGAGAGAAAGACACGAGGATGGCTAACAAAGGCTGGGACAGTTTTGTTTGATAACCGATCATTATCAGCTGCGCTCTCTCCACAGACCAAACAGCAGAGCAGAAAGCCTCACACACCCACAGCCACTTAAAACCAACAATGCCCGCCAGCACACATTATCCACCATGTTTGTTTATACATGTATCCCTGAGGGTTTTTTTCCCTGTATGCAGACATCACATTATCGCTACAGTGAAGAACATGGTATACACATGATATCATTAATACCTGTGCAATCTAATACAATGCAACCCAACAGCTTTGCAATAGATACCACCTTTGAAAAGCTCATCATTTTCACATTTAGTCTAAGCTGTGTCAGAGAGGTGTCGTGTGGTAGGTTTTGCTTTTGTAGTGGTGTTTTTTATGCTTCATATATTATTAATCAGCAACCCGCGTTTTTAGGTGTGACATCTAATGGTCAAAATTGTGTCTGACACTTGAATGTTAATATTTGACTTTTTCACGTACAGAATGTGTATTTATACTTGGCAGGGAAGACCTCTCAGTAGAGCTTTAGCTACCATTGAGGACAGTGAGGTCACTTCCTCAGGGAAGCCACTTTTAGGCCTCTAAGTAAATAAATTGTAACCAGAATTGTATTGTGTGGAGAAGTCTCTAAACCAGCATTAAGCCATATTTGGTCTCTATGTTAAAAAATGTGTAATTCTGCAGCACAATCCTAAAGATTTTTAATGAAATCAAACCCTGGTTTGGTTGGCATTTTTTTATGCAGTTAGCATCCACTGTATTCGCATTCAGTAATAATTTTGCTATATAGTAGTTTTCATTTGTAGTGATGGAGTTTGCCATACCCACATACCGCCTAAGCACAAGTGATTCACAGGAAAACAATGGATGCATGTAATCCAGCTTGACTTTATCTCATTGATAACAGCCTCACTGTTTGCTCCTCACAGGCTGTATCAGTTGCATACTGAATTACTGCTGATGCAAAGAGAACATCTTATTTCATCTGCTTTCCATTAAAATCATTCAACAAGCCAAACATGAGGCGGCTTTTGTTGTGAAGCAGCTACAGGAAATACTTTCTATTTGTCAATCCGGTTAGCAATCTGTTCAACCACAATCGTTCATCACAAATGCACCTACAAATCAAGACATGGTAATTTTGGCATTTCTTATGAGCAGATAATGTTGCAAAGGAGTAATGAAACAAGGAGAAGCAGCTACAGTGTGCTATTAGATGAAGAGCTGCAGGCGACAGGCTGCACACCAGCAACTCCTCAGCAAGGTAACCAACTTTACTTTGCCGTTGGGTGGAAAACTACTTGCGGCATGCACAGCATGAAATCAGATCATGGCTGGAATTATTATTGAACGACTTCTTTGTTAAAACAACGTGAGCTTGTTCGGTTGTGCTGTAAACAGATAGTAACTCTTCAGCATTTTGAATGTCTTGGCTACAGCTCTGCCTTGCAGACAACATTTGGACCACTTAAATAATGTCAGTGAAACTCTTTGAAAATGTGAATAAATTAATGAAACATGCAAAGAAAATAAATAAAAATGAAACAGCAGGACATTTTAAATTGTTTACATGCCCAATGCCAAAATATTCCTATCAATAAATGATGGCTGCTGATTTAGGAACAAGCTGTTTCCATTCAGCCCCGCTGCCAGCTGTCAGCCAGGCCAACTCAATCATCAGTCACATCCCCTTTGCCCTCTGGCCTACCGTGACTCTTCAGCTGTCCAACTGGCAGCGCACCTGCCTCAGTGAGTGTAAATACTGCTGTTTGCATCTCCACTCCAGTCTGCTGAGCGACTGCGGCTGTAAATCACAGGTTAAGGATAGATAGCATGTGGGCAGCGTTTCATCACAGATCAGTACTGTACTTAAAGGTGATCAGTTAGGTCCTGAAAAAATACACCTACGTATGTCATGAAGTGATGAAAGGCAGAGAAGTTTTAAGAACACAGGCATAGGCCGTTTTTCACTGTCTGGACATTTCAGAGGGGTAATTAACAAGTCCACAAGTGTTTAATCAGACTCATTATTGGTTCTACTAAGAGAGGACTTTCTAGAGGAAACAATTAATCTACTAGTGCCTTGTCTGAAATTGTTTGGACACACAC
Organism: Lepomis gibbosus; assembly: GCA_029875015.1. Taxonomy (NCBI): domain Eukaryota; kingdom Metazoa; phylum Chordata; class Actinopteri; order Centrarchiformes; family Centrarchidae; genus Lepomis; species Lepomis gibbosus. Next base: position 212 of record JAPMOB010243612.1, on the reverse strand, counting down.
ACACACACACACACACACACACACACACACACACACACACACACAGTTTTTTTCCTATCATTCCTTAGCCTCTGAACCTCACTCTTTGACCCTCATATCCATGTGTAACTGTCTTTCTGGGAAGGCTGCAACAACAGAATCTATCTATCTATCTATCTATCTATCTATCTATCTATCTATCTATCTATCTATCTATCTATCTATCTATCTAT
>JAPMOB010243611.1:0-18695 GCA_029875015.1 Lepomis gibbosus | reverse complement strand
ACACACACACACACACACACACACACACACACACACACACACACACACACACACACACACACACACACACACTCCTACACCAACTCACGCTCACTGCCTGTTTGCTGAGTGTGCACACAGGCTGACAACCCAGGGAAGATATTTTATTTACAGCTGTTGGAGGCTGTTGTCAGCTCTGATTCATGAGAGAATTCTAAACGTTGCGGACGATCTGAAGACATTTTTGAAGATCACTTTTTCCTTCTGTAACCCACAGGCATGTGTATGGGATGGTTGCGTTGCTGTGGATGCCTCAGGTGTTGTGATTTCATTTCTAGTTATGTACAGAATTCAACACTTAGACTGTCATAGAACCACTGCAACAATAGTTAGATTTGTTGTACACTATCCTTCCACAAATACCAAAGGGCATGCCCCTAAGTTCTATACTAGGACCAAGAATCTTTCACCAATTCTGTTTGTAAATGACATTTGAGAGAACTTACCCAATGTATTATATCACTTTGATATTGGTGATATTGTTACCTATTATTATTCTTTCTCATCCTACAAAGCCTTTAATTCTTGCAATCTGCTTTTGAGGTTGTCCCATCCTTTCTAACTCATTTCTTCTCCATCTGATTGTTTGCTTATACTTTATTTTCATTATACTAAACTCATATGCATTTGAACAGGATATTATTTATAGTGATTTGGCTCCTGTGGCAGTTTACTTTGTCTTAAAATATTGTTTGTAATGTGCTTATGTATTCATTTTCTTTCGTGATGGAGAGCAACAATAAGGCAAATAGGGAGTTTACGTGGGAACATGTTAGCACAAACATGGTAGCACAAATGGAAAGGTAAACGGTAATTAAACCAGGAATCTGGGATGTTTAGAATGTACTTGTTGTTGTTTATAAATGTATATTTTGAGTGTGGTTGTGTAAATAGAATGTTATGATTAATTACCCACGATTTTGTGTTCAATTTGGCCAGCTGGGCACCATATGGTTACAGGACCTGGCATTCTCTGTAAAAAAAAAAAAAAATAAATAAAAAATCAGGGTTTTCCAAATAGATGTTTTTACTTTACAAAAAAATGAACAACAGGTACTGAATTGGAGAGAGGGAAAGCCCTGATATGTCTTCACTGACATGAGTGCAGAACAGTGCAGTATTTGCCAGACGGGTTAGCGTCTATGTTCCAGGAATGTTTGTTGAGATTTAAGCTGCTGCACTCATGTGTCTTCATTGTGATGTGATTGTTCAGTTTAATCCCGTGAGATTTATCTCAGTGTTTCTGAGGCAGCAGCTGCCTCTGATTACTGATTCCTTTGCAACTGAGCTAGCAGGAAAGTCTTCATAGCCTGCTTGTGATTTTTTAATATTGCAGTGATGTTAGACCTGGAAAACAGACATTACTATTTTTCTGTCACCGCTTTTATTAAAGGTGACCGAGCCTTTTCAGTAGCTGTGCCAAATCTTTTGGAATACTTGTTAAAGTAAGAATTGCTCGGACTGCAGACACTTTCAGATCCTTGTTAAAGACTCATCTCTATTCATTGGTCAACTCAAACTGAGTTGAGTATTGACATTATTGACCTTTTTTACTATTTTTGTCGTGTATATTTGTTGTGTATTCTGAACCTGGAAAGCATTTTGGTCAACTAATAAATGTACTATGTAAATAAGCTTGAACTTGAACTTTTGCAGAATGATGTGCTCTGGTATTGGCAAGCTGAAAAATCTACTAGAGCTCAAATGATTAATTGTCAACTATTAAATTAATCCCCAACTATTTTGATAATTGATTCAATTGGTTTGAGTATTTTTTATGAAAAAAGCAAAAATTCTCTGATTTCCATTTTTAAAAAATGTGAATATTATAATATTGAAAGATATTTGAAGACATCAACTTGGGATTTGGGAAACACAGATTTTTTGACATTTTATAGACCAAATCACTTATAGAATAAAGAAAAAAATTATTTGCATATATATATACATGTTGTAGGCTCCTGCCCTTTTCTTGCCCTGAACAAGGATTTGTCTCTAATTGTCTAAATTGAAACCTTTAGGAACAGGTATGAAACCTAGCCCGGTTAATTTGCGTACCTTTTATTCACATGACTGTATCAGACACATCTCAATGTGAGAAAATAGCCTGATCAGCAGCCATGACAGGTGGCAGTTGACTGCCTGGCAAAGAACTGGTCAGTCAGACTCAATAAAGAGAGCTCTTTTGATGTGTGTGTTTTGTGTATGTGTATACAGTTTCGTCTACCCCCTGCACTGCTAGTTTCTGTGTGCATTCCTGCTTTTCTACCTCAGGGTGAGGGAGCAATCAACCATATCATAAAATGTCATCCTTCAGTACAGGTTATAGCTGTGCTGCCATGTGTAGCTTATTAAAGCATTAACATTTTGTTTGCTGCACTGTTGGTACGATACATGAATGTTAAGAAAGCTGTTGGCTGGGGGGGATGTTGAGCCCTCCTTTCCACACACACACAAAAACAACCTCACAGCACATTCACAAATAAAACCATCTGTATTATAACTTATATCAGCCAGCTGTGTGGTCTTGAACTATGTATGAAAGGAGGGACGCTCTGTGTTTACTTAATGATGAACCATCAGTCACGCACTGCACTATCATTAGATATGCAGAGGGTCGAAGTAGTGGTGGCCTCGCTGAAACCCTCGAAATTTCAAGGTATCACAACTCAGAATTTTTACTTCTGTGAACTTAGTCTACTCCACAATAAATTGTCCACTTACAAATGAGCTTGGATTCCAATTGTTTTTAATTTGAACATTGATTGTGTAAAGTTCTGTAAGTGCTGTACTGCTAGCAGTCACAAAAACCCCAGGAACAATTTTTATATATGACTCAAGTGCAGAGAGAAGACCACCTGAGACGAGATGTATAAAAACACACACCATGTAACTTATCTAAATACATATCATACCGTGACAAGATAGAGTAGAAATGTGGTCAATTTCCCGACAAATCTGAGATCTTCACATATTGTTCTCGAGACCAAGACTAATCTTGAGTACAACAACACTTGTCAACAGTTTGATACAGGTAGGTATTTATATTGCATCAGCAAGGTCTTTCCCTGGCAGAAATGTCAAGGCAGACAGGTTTGCAGATGTGCTGTCCAAGAAGCACAAAAAACTTTGGCTGTAGCAGATGACAGACACATTGTGCTTACTTTCCTTCGCAATTGGAATATGTCCAACAGTGCCATCAGGCTCAGAAGTGGCCATTGTGGAAGACTTGAGGCCAAAAGCCACAGGAACACAGGCTGCAGAGAAATGGCAGCAGGAGTGATGAGTCAATATTTGGTGTGATGGTATGGCCCCCACAGAGCCCTGATCACAACATTATCTGTCTGTCTGGGGTTACATGAAGAGAATGAAGCAACTGACCCAGAAAGTCCACTGAGTCTGGCTGCATCGTGTTACGGCTGCACTGCGGCTGCTGGAGATGATCACGGCAATTCTAGTCAAAGTTTGTGAGTCCACAACACGTCCCAGAAGCAGCTGTGCTCCGCAAAGAATAGGCAGCAAGTGCATTTTTGATGTTAAGCAGCCCAGAGCAGATCGAACTAGGCAAGAAGTCAGAAAAAAGAACACAGCGTAGAGAATCTGGTCAATTTTCAAAATAAAATACCCTGTGCAGACTTTTATTCCTTTTTCCTTATGATTGGATAGTACGTGTTGCTTTCGTTGGTTAGGGTTGATTAGCCAATCAGAGGCAGATGGTGCAGGACTGAGCAGAATATCAACAACGCTCCGCTGCAGAAACTTCCAGTGGAAATTGTAGCCGGGCAGAGGACAGAACAAAACCTTGGCGCAGCAGTAATATAACACAGCTGGACTCACTGGACTTTCCGGGTGGGTGAAGGTGGATTTAGGCAGCCACACCCGATTTGGTGGATTTGTGGGTAGTTCTCTAAGATGTTTGGGCCATCGACCTGTCAAGTTCCTTCAAAAACTATGTGCGAGTTAATACTTAATACTATTTTGAAGGCAAAGGGTGATCACACTAAATATTGATTTGATTTAGATTTTTCTTATTTTCACTCACTTTGTTAATTTATAAATGTAATCTATTAACATTTCTACGTTTAAGATACTTGTTGTTTGCAGTGTTTATTTGCTCTTACTGTGTTTATTGTTATTCCCCAAAATACCAAAGTAAATTCCTCATATGTGAAAACCTACCATAAATTAACCTGATTCAGATTTTCGTTTTATTGAGCAATTCACTCAGCATATGTGAAAACTGTTGTGATACATGTTCATATACCCAATGAACGTCATTCAGACTGAAAGCTTGTCTTAAAAAATAAACCAGCAGTAAGCGAGGCTGTGCACAGGGAAATTTTGCTTTTAATCAAGTTGTGCAGCCTTCCGATGCACCTGTCACACATTTTGATATGCAGAGATTTTCAGTTATTTGATTTGCATACCAAATACAACAACTTACTTGGTCGCATCCTTTGTTGCGTGTCATACCCCCATCTCTTTCCCCAGTGCTCCTGTCTGAATCTACACTGTGAACTATTCCTCCCATTTATTACTTCTTGGCTGAATTATTGCAATTCCTTATTTTCACGGTGGCCGAGTAAGTTCCTTAAGACTCCCTGTCTGATCGAGAATACTGCAGCACATGTGCTGACAAGAACTGGGAAAATAGATCATATTTCTTCTGTATTAGCTTCTCTACATGGGCTCCCTGTAAAACGCAGAGTAGAATTTAAAATCTTTCTGCTAACCTACAAAACTCTTAATGGTCAGGCAACATCATATAACCCAAACCCTTAAATAGACCATAAATCAAAGCTATATTTAAAATGGAATTGAACTAGAAATGCCACAAAAAAGTATCACACATGGATTGGGATGCTGAGAACGTTTTTCCACTTTAACCTTCAGACACACTCTGTTGGATGTTCTCAGTGAAGGGTGGAGGCTGACAATTTCATACCCGGACAGCTGAGTTCAGTTCTATCTTCAGGTAGTAATATTGAAGTCTAGACCGGTGTTCACTTCTAGCAGTTCATAAAACATTCAATCATCAATGAGAATGTTTTTTCTCTTTCATTACCTTACAATTATCTGGTAAAGTGTAAAAAATAGATGCAATAAAGATTTCAATTGCCAGTCACTGCCTTTTAGCATTACCTTTTAGACCTCGTACTGTACTTGTTAAAGCTCTCAGGAGGACTTTATCCATTCCCCTTAAATTCCCGGTAGTATCAGCAAAGACTCAGTTTTTGGCCTATAGACCTCTAATCAGTGTCTTTACCCAATAAGGCCTGGAGTCTGCAACCAGCAAAATTAAGTGTGAAGTCCTTCGAGCTACTGCTTGGCCCATGACTTGCTTTTTGGCTTCAGAATAAAATGTCTTTTGAAGCCAGTTGCTTGTAGCCATGTTCCCTTTCACTGAGCTTTTCAGAATTTATGCAATAGAGAGACATTTTTGTTCCAAAACAGACTATCGGCCAGGAATTGATTGGTCAGACAAGCGGTGGTCATTGTTGGCCAATGGACTAAGTCAAATTTGGCAGCACCTGAGTTTCCATTGGTTTTTTTCTCCTCCATGTTTTAAAGCTGGGGTAGGCAACGTTGGCAAAACTAGCAAGAGAGGGCTCGATCCTACCCCCTCCCATCAGGCCTCCCTCTAAAGCCACTCTCCAAAAACACATTTTCATGTGTAGTGAGTACACGAGCAAACAGGTAGGTCAGTAGGCAGGCAGGTAGGCCAACCAATCATTTCATTCAGGCCAAATTAAATGATTGACTGTGCTTATTACAGTCCTGTGCCAGCCACAGATACCATAATTTTTCATGTTTGTGTCAGGGCATTTGATTTTTTGATTGTTGTTGGAATGGGAAGATAATTTCAACAAATATGCTTCTGAAATAAATGTCCTACCTTCTGCTTTAAGAGGCTCCTTTACATGAATTGGAGTCCTTTCTTTACCTACAAAATACAGTTTTACATTTATATTTAAGTATGACATGAACTATACAAAGAACTGTTAAAGCCCTAACCCCCCTTCAAAGGCCAAGACTGACTATAGAACATCCTTCAGTATCTCAAATCTGATAACAATAATGGAAATACTTTGTGTGTGAGCCCGAAGTTGACAATGAATGATACTGTACAAGACTTTAAGAAACTGGAAGCGTGCTGTTAAGATCAGATGTGGCCACAGATCATTTTGGCATGATGTCTTTTCTTTTACTAGTATAGGCATTAAACTTCCTGTCTATCTTCAGTGGCTGAATCCATGGACTTAATATGAATCACAATAGCAATCACAAGCAATAAAGCACATTGAAAAGTGCATGTAGGAGACTGTCTGTAGAGAAAAGGCCTTTTCTTAAGGGCAATTCTTTGGGAGTAAGGCTGCAAGGTTGGTACCGTGTTTGCTTTACACCTGTGTACATTAAAGTCTATAACAAAACAAAGAGAAAGGGAATGTTGGCAGGATGATTGCTGCTTTATATTATATTTGAAGTAAGAAGTTCTGATAAAATGCATAATGTCAGGGGTTTTAAAGAACAGTTTAAACTGAAGTTTTATTTTTGGTGGCAACTGTCCTGCGGACTTAAATGTGTTTTCACATAAACACTCTTGGTTCAATTCAGAGACTAAGCCTGCAGAGAAACAGGCATTCTATTGGGCTTGTGAAGTTTTTCTTTCAAACCTTCACATGTTGACAGAGGACGATGAAGATGGTTGATGGCTAGAGTGGGAGTGCAGCAGAGATGGACAGGTTGTTGACAGATAAAAGTTGGCAGAAGTTTCTCTTTGCTCTCAGTGGGTCTCATTTCACCTTCACCTCCAGTAAAACAGGTGAAGAGTGCAAAGGCACCTGTGTGCACATACAAACAGATATACAACTAAATCCTCCATCTGAACACGCACTGGACATTCAAATATAAATGTGTTTTTAGAATTAATTACATAACTGGGAAGCAGTAGCACTAAAGTGTTAATCATTTTCAATTTCTGATCTCTGCTCCAGTTTTTTTCTCATTCTTTCTGCCCCCCCATCCCCAATCCCTCCCACTCCATCTGTTCCTTTCTTCTCCATCAGTCATTACTTCTTGGCTAATTCAAATGCTAATTCCAACTCATTTGAGAGATTAATGTTTTGACTGATAACATATTGTGCAGAGCTGAATGACTCTACCTGGAATCGTTCTCTCAGTGTCATGGAAGAAAATCTCCTCCAATTTTATGAGTCATAACTTTGCCCCATAAGATGAATTCATCTGTAAATCTTGGTTGATTAGAGCCTCACCACTTCACACATTTAGTGGACCTAGAACAAGAGTTCTATTTTTTATTCCTCTGCCTGCTGGAAATAAATGTAAGTCTCTCAGCCTTTTAGAAGTCACCCTGTCCTAGTTCCCCTGCCTACTATTTTCACAGCAATATACTTACTTATTGCTGCTTATAAATAAGATCATATTCTTTCTGTTTGCAATGAAATTCATTCACACATTGATTAACTTCACAGCTGGAGTTGCACTCAGATTTTTCTACTTCCACTAAATGAGATTTATATTAAGAACACAAGTAACAAGGGTTTGAGGTGCATTTTTTTTGTTTTAGTTAAAAAAATATGTCAGAATATTTATAAGATTAGTTATTATAACATACCACATGTTGTGTTGTATTGTTCTGTAATATTCTTATGCATCCCTGATTATTTGAACATTTTGAAAATGTAAGTGAAGCATTCAGTAATCCCAAACAAAATTTCAGGTCACCATCATATGGTCATTTTGGGATCTTTAAAGTCAAGTCAAGACAAAATTTTTTTTTCTCAAATTGGGTTACAGAAATTGACACAGACAATAAAATAATAAATTCATTTTTTATTTGAATTAATGAGCCATAAAAAACAAACATATAAATTCAGACAAATTTTCAAAGTAGAATATGCAATGCTATAAATTAAGTGGTATTAAAATTTAATGTAATTATTTAGTTTTGTTAAAATTTCACAATTAGATTTTCAGGTTATGCAATCCAAATTATTATGGGCTCTCTTTGCCTCCATACAGTAGGCGCCAACTTCACATGGGATTCTTCTGCTTACAGTATTAATCTTGTTACCAGTGTGCAGATTTATTTTTCTGTGGTGCTGGCTCATTCAGTGTTTATATTTAATTAATAAGTTTTGGTTCAAAAATTAGTGTGAAGTCACATGTAAGTTTTTACACCAGATTTACTAGATGAAAGCTGTGATTTGCAACATAAGATAATTTCCTCACGCATTGATTCTGACCCATTTCATGAATCAAAACAAACACCATATTGCATGCCCATGCCTGAGCATGCAGTGCAATGTTTTCATCATTTTGCTTTCTTTCTCACTGAAAGAATTTCGTTCAGCTCGATGATCGAAAGTTTCTCCATGCCAAGATGTTATTTTATAAGTAAAAGTAACAATACCAGAGTGTAAAATGCTCTGTTACCAGTACAAGTCCTGCATTGAAAACACAAGTACTCATAGTGAAGGATGGCCTGTTTCCCCCTAACAGTACATGGACACAATGGAGAAAAACTGACTTAAAATACCATAATGATTTTTAGGGGTTTAAGGACTGAAGTTATTCCAAGGAAATTAACTATTATCTCGCCTAACGGTGCAGACTATTAAAGTAATTTTCAGAAATGTTGTAGTTCTCCCCATTAATTAAACTGACCTTTTGCATTGATTTACTGTAGTAGATAAAAATCAAATCTTCCAGTCATTTCTAAATAATTCCCTGAGTGTTTTTCATTTACATCAATTTAGACTTTTTCTTCATATGATGCTCTGTTGCCTAGACACTAAGTGCAGATTAGATATGACTTGATCAAGCACTGAGCAATGAAATATTTAATATGCTTGCTGGGTTGCATGCCTTCTTCATAGAAATGTAATTCTGGCATCACACAGTTTTTATTTTAATACAGTTCTAAAAAGCACCCCTGCTCTTTAAAGCTCTGCTTGTGAGCTGCATCCAGATGTGGGCTTATTTCAACCACAGCGGTCCTTAATGTTAGGCCTGGGCTAAAGATGAGAGGGAATCAGTGATTATTGTTAGGGCTGCCAATCAATCTCAAGGCCAGAAAGTGATCCACTTGTGTTTGTAGCATGTGAGTGAATGACATGCATATGGTATTTGTTTAACTTGTGGTGTTAATATTCACAAGCAGGGTCTGAAATTAGCACCCGCCAAATGTGGGTAAATTGTTGGCAGTGGCAGGTAAAATCGTCGGGCCACCTGTCATTTTGGCAGACAAGAAGAATGTCCAATAGAAAGACAGTTGGAGTAAGGTTAGTGTATTGTGGCAACACGTAACCACCCACCAATCAGCTAAGGGGATATATATGACGGCATTTCAAGCCTAACTCACCAGTGGAAGAGGCCCAGTCCTTTTTTTTGTTGGGCCACTTTTTCATTCAAACTGAGTTTTTTGGTTTACTTCCAGAAGAGGAGGATTTTGTAGAGATATGGAGTCTTGTAGTTTTCTGATCTTGAACTGACAATGACTCATTTACTGGTGGTTGAACTGTGGGTTTTGTATTGAGCAGTGACTGTATAATACACTGTAATGAACTTTGTGTTTCTTGTCCTCTGTACGTACCTTTGAAATACCTGGTTAAGTAAAATGGAGTGGTGTGAAAGAATGAGAAACAGACAGCATCTTTGTATTTATCAAACTATGAAGATTAAGTAGTGTATACTGTATGCATTTCTCTGGCTGTTTCAGGGTCTATTTTATTCAACTGCAGTGACTTCATTACATAAATGTCCATAAGTCTAGTTGTTTCACACAAAATCCATTTATTGCTGTCAACATCACATATTCCCATTGTTACTTCTGACACTGTTCCACATTAAGCAATCATTTAAGTAGACATTATCACCTGCATATGCATATAAGTTTGAATCACTTATATGCAAGTGATAATGTGTACTTAAATGATTGGGCTACTTAATCATATATAGTGCAATTTACAGCAACACTAAGCTGTACTTAAAGCAAGCTATAGTTAACCGTCTGAAATTATACAGGGCTTAGGTCACAGTATCATTTCATACATAATTGCAGCATTTCCCCCTCAAACAGCATGCAGGACAATAGCAACATTTTCCTTTAACAAGTGCAGCTCTGCATCTTTTCATGTTTAGCAATTCAAATAACTTTTCATTAAAGGTCCCCTGTGGAGTTAACAAACATTATGCTTACATTCAGTGTTACTGTGTCCTTGAGGTCTAACAAACCTGTTGAATGCATTTACTTTTCATAAAACATTTGCTAAACTGACATTTTGAAACCTCAATTTGTTACACAGAGGTTTATGAGCGAACAGTCTTCTTCCTTACTGCCTTTGGTGGTGCATTGCTGCATTTCTTGGCCTGTCATCACCACCTGTGAATCACTGGAATGTGAAAGCATGTGTACTAGAGCCCAAATGAGATTTGGCTTTGATTTTGGCAATTTTTACCAAGTACTAACAAACAAATGGAAATAGTTAAATTCAGCAACAGTGGATATATTTTCCCCTGAGGCAACCCGGGAGCAGCTGCTCTGGTGTTAAATTACCCCCCTGCTTATGTACTGTTTCTCTTCTCAATAGATATAAGGAAAATAACATTATTTCCTGTTTTTTTTGGTCTAAGAAAACCAAACTTTACACCAAATGGACAATTTATGCATGTATAATGGTGGAAGTATTGATCCTGGAATGTGCCTCTGTAGCATGTCTACATTAAACCTAACATTAAGAATGATTTATTTTTATAAATGGGGAGATGAGGATGCATAGGAAGCCAGTGTGAGGACTCAATGCTTTGCTAAAGCAGGGCTGCCAGACAAAAGACAGAAATAATCAGAAACCACATTATTGTCATGTGTTTTGAAATGTCATTTATAATCTTTATTATAAAGATGTAAATTGTAATTGAAAAGTCTGTAGCTGTGATTGGAGGCTTAAATGTTCCAGTGACTCATTAGTGTCACTGTAAGCATATACTGTATGTTTCAGCTTGCGATGGTCTGACACCTCCTATTCATTTTTCTTTGTCATTAGGTTTTCCCTCATCTGTCTGATCCCCCACCACTCCTACTCCGATTTGCGTACTGTCTGCACTTACTGCTGCTTTAACTACTGTTCTTGCCACACCAGCAGCACTCTTTAAAAGCCGCCTGTGAACGGAACAGTGGGCTGAAACATCTTTCTGATACAGGAGACAATATCTAAAAAGGAAATGTCAGTAGGTTTTCCATCAAAGGTAGGGGGTAGAGATGGGGAAAGTGATGGCTGACAAAAAAAGTGTGAGCATGTTGAATGAAGGGAGGTGTGAAAAATGCTGCGCTGCCTCATAGTGTGAAGAACTGTGTTCTCTCTCCTGTTGCCTGGCAGTGCGTCAAGGTGTGCATTAAATGCAGGAGAGCATTCGAGAGTGAGATAAATAGAGATCCGACTGCCATGTTTGCCCTAAACAGGTATGCGAAATATGAAGCTGATGGAGACCAATTAGAGGTTCTTTTCAGGCTTTTCCACTTATGAATGTTGACTCTCCTCCACTTGTCGGTCTCATGCTGTGATGAGACACAGCCGCTACACTCCTCCAGCAGTGTGCCTCCTATCTATGGGTGCAGCACATGAATATCTGACTGCTTCTCCACATCCTCAACTTCAATTTCCCCCAATCTTGTCGAAAAGATAATTATCATGATTTCTCTTCACATTCATACACCACTCACATGCAGTGTCATGTGCATTTCCATGCTTGTGGTGTGTGCATGAATGTCAGGGGACTGGGTGTATGTTAGTGAGTGAGTATACAGGGTGGGTGTGGGAGAAAGAGGGGGCACAGAGTGCTGAAAGGTCACTGCTTTGATGAAAGCGCTTCTCTTTGGCAGAATGCTCCTGCTTGATGGCACCCACGGAGTGTACACAGAGAGATTTGCATTTGCAAACGTGTGAATGAGTTTCTGTGTGCATGTTTGAGTAGTGTGGCATTGGAATAGATGTTCAAAAGCCAAGCTGCCATCGGATACCTTTCCCAATTTATATTCTACTAACGAGAAGTGTGTTGACAATGTGACTTTTACAAAAAAGACATCCAAGTGCAGTTTTTCCAGGTTCTTATTAACAAGGAAATATAGGGTTTTGGGACTGAGATGAATATAAAACAGGTTGCTATATCCACACCGGCTGCTCTGTGAGGCTGTGAGGCTCTTTGCAAAGAAACCCTAACATGGATTAAAGTTAAAGCCCAGACTTTTTTATTGATCTTGGTTTGTGGTCAAGTAAATGTAAAACGGTAGTGAAAGAAGAAGTAACCTCTTTAAACTGTTGCAACTATGATGCTGCAAGCATGAAAGGGTTAAGAAGTATTTGTTGCAGGATTATATGATTTTTTTTTTGTGCAGTGACAAAATAAAGGTTAACGTGTTAAGTGATTTTACGATGCCATTATTACAATTCATACTGTGAGGAACAGAAATGCCTCTACCAAATTATATGGCGATCCATTCAACTGTTGACATTTCACTCTGACCCAAAAATGTGACCACACAAATTAAAAAGTAAGAGGATCTCCAAAGACTTAAGGTTTCATTCTCGTGGGACAGAGAATATTGGAACCAGATTTTATACCAATCCATCTTGTAGATGTTCAGGGTACAAGGCACAAGTTTGTTTGTTAGTCATTACCCAGCACAAGGCTGCATAACGAAACGAAATTTGTAGTTCCTTCATGCTACACACAACATATAATTAAGTGTACATCTATATTAAAATATGGTAAAATATAAAATAAAATAAAACAATATATACAGTTATATACACCCCGAACATTCAACAGTGCATTTTTTGAATTTGCATCTGGGGTGAATGTCAACAGCAGCAACCAGATGATAATGGCTGTGTTCAAAATGGAAGGCAGTTGCCTCGCTGCCTCCATACCGAAATAGTCTCAGAAGGCATCACTTTCAAGTGAAGACAGCTCTGTTTGCATTGGTTTCGAACAGCCTTCTAGGGCAGCATTTACGGCAGCGTGTGACGTCAGCACGCCATCATGCGTCTCTTCTGGCTGTCAGAACAGCGGGCGCAACAGACGCCTCAGAAATCATCAAGAACAAACTTAGTTGGTTATAGTCACGGGGGTAATATTATAGCTCAGTGTTTAGTTCTCGCTAAATTTTCAAAAATCAAGGCAAGGAAACTACTAAAAACTTTTAAAAACATATATTTGTGTACAAATTCGGCTTGTTTGTCTGCCATCTTGACCAGTTTTCGAAACCAGCTGCGGTGCTTTAAGGGTAATAGTCAGCATCAAGTCACCATCGATGCTGCCTTCAAAACTGGCCGTTACTGGGGCAGCTTGAAGGCATCTCAGGAGACAGGAAGAGATCGTTCAAGCTGTTTCGAACAGCTCTCGATGCTTCGTTGTCCTGTTAGACACCTTCTGAGACAGCAGTTTAGCTCGTTTTGAACACAGCCAATATGAAAGTTTCACCTTCACAATGAACATTCTGACAACAGAGTCCATCTTTACAATACATTTATTCATTTAGCTGACGCTTTTATCCAAAGCGAATTACAATTGCTTTACATTTCAGAGGTCGCACACCTCAGGAGCAAGTAGGGGTTAAGTGTCTTGCTCAGGGACACAATGGGGAATTGAACCCGGGTCTCTCACACCAAAGGCAGGCGTCTTATCCATTGCGCCATCACCACCCATCTTGACTGTGTTTGTGTACCAAGCAACATTGATGTTTGGTGCACAAACACATACTTAACTAGATAAACTTTGACCTCCATTCTAGATAAACCAAAGTCATCAGGATTTATACGTAAGGGACCTTTAAATATGTGCAAAGAATCAAAACCAAAAATGTAAACATCATAGTGGCACTAGAGAAACACACAGAGGATCAACAAAGTCTTTATGATTCATCCTCTGACAACCAATAATATCTGTATAAACCTTCATCACCATCCAGTAGGGGACAAACTAACTGACAACCAACTGACCTTGTCATCCCAAGAGCCTCACTGCTATTGTGGCTAAAATACACATTCTCCAGATAATGAGTCCAACTTTTCAGACACTGCCACTGACCGGTCAAACAGACAGAAAACAGAAACAAAGAGAAAAACTTTAAAAAGTATGACCAATTTTGTGTCGGTTGTGGCTGAGTGCCAATTTTTTGTACTGATATATCACTTTATTCTTGTTTCCAGTGTGCAGCGCAATGCATTTCAGCCAACCCAAACTCTGTTTCAGTCACTGCATGTGGTGGATGAGATTTCCCCTCAGTCTTCTGTCACATTTCCATTTTCTTTTCATTTTTTCCACCCATTTGGTTTTGTGTTCACAACATCTTTCCACTTTCTCAGCTCTCCGGTGACATTTCTCTTGGCTGTCGCTGCCTCATCCAGTCGTGGATCTGGATCTTTGTCCCCCAGGAGATTCAGCCTCCTCCCCTCTCTCTCCACGGTTTGCATGTTCTCATGGCCCTCTGAGTGTTAAATTGTTTCCCTTCTCTGTGTGAATGTTGTCCTCTTCTGTGTTTGTGTTGCTTGTACTCTTCCTGGGTCTCTGTGGTGAAAAAAAGTTGCTGTGTCTAAGATTCTACTTAGTGGGCGACATCTCAAGCTGTTCCAATGTCCTCCTGGATCTGTCCTCTTCACTTAGGTTTTATAATCTATATTATGTCATCATAATTGTGTACTACAATTTCCTTTTGTGAATCTATTCTGTACATATGGGGGTTTGGGGAGTTTTTCCTCAACCAAATCAAGGATCTAAGGAGTGTGTTGTATGATGTACAGATTGTAAAGCCCCTTGGGGCAAGTTGTGATTTGTTATATTAGGCTACATAAATAAAAATTTACTTGAGTTGACATTTATTTTTCATTTATTCACTTGGTTCTATCCATGTTGTTCATGGTTCCTCCTGCCGATCTGTGACTTCAGTCTCTGTCAGCGGCCTGCCTTAAGAGTTTGTTGACTTCCGTACTAACTTGAAATGATTTATTTTCTATAATCTACTTTTCTGTAGGTTTGCTTCATTCTTGATTAATTGCAGTCAGGCCTAATGTCTGTATGGCCTCCCATTAGACATATTATACAGCAATTAGACTAATTAGATTTTAATAAAGTCTAAATAGGCATGTAAAACTATAGAGAATAAAAATAACTACACTCACGTTTGGGGTTTGGAATCTGTCTACTTATTTATTCAAAACACGTCCAGTGCTCAAGAATATTTGACCCTACTGAAGGAGATTTATTAGTAAACAGGTGCATGTTAAACAACAGGTAATTATACCTTTTACTCATTAGAAAGTGAACGTTTATGTTGTTTTCATCTCAATCTGAAACCGCTGTGGCAATGATAACTGACATAAACAGACTCCAGCTTGTAAAACACAAGCAAGCGCTTTAGACCTTTACCAGCAAACTGAGGTCCTCAGCTGTGGCAGGAAAGTGACTGGCCACAGCTTCCGCGAGGGCTGTTTCAAGTTTTGACAAGGTGTATGACTCAGATCAGAACAGGGAAGATTATTGCATCAAATGGTTATACAACTCCAGTAAATGGGATATTGGAAAAAATACAGCACCAGGCTGAGAGAGAGTGTGTGTCATTTTGCCGGCTGTTGCCACAATTTTGTGAACCCGGCTGCAGCTATTACTGAGCGCCCCAGTGACACATTTGACTGATCATTATAAAGCACAGCTATCCTCCTCAGTGTAACACTGCTACCCATCTTTGTCACATGATGATTAATAATGCAGTCGTAAAGGGAGCCATTATCTCCCATTAGTGCATGTATGCATGTGTATGCATACAAACAGGGCCATGGAAACTTTAATAGTGAATTAATCTGTGGATAATTGTGCTAGGTGTCAGGGTCATTAGTAGTCCTCCAGCCTGTCTCATTAATGCCTTGCAAAATTCATGCCTGTATTGTGATAATCTCTCTCTTTCTTTTTTAATGTCTCTTTCTCAGCAAGAGTTTACCTCAGTTTATTGGCTATTTAATTAGATGGGTATTTAAAGCCACTTGCATTAGGTATATAACATAACTGCACTCATACCACCTGTGAAAGAAATTGTAATGTCTGAAGTTATTTCACTTGTAATTAGTACTTGAAGTATTAATCAATAAGTTGATTATTAGAATATTATAATTAATATAATCAATGTAATCTTGTGCTCATCAGTTCAGGGTTGGTGTGAGCACATGCCGTTGAGTTTATATTTTGGAATATATGTCACTTTGGTCAAAAGCTTCTACCAAATAAATGCAATATAACATTTTCTGGTTCCAGCTTTTCAAATGTGTTAAGCGCTCTTCTGTTTTATATCATTGTACATTACATCTCTTTTTGGATTTGATCAACATATACAATAACAGGACATCTCTTTTGGCTCGCAGAACTTTTAATGGGCATTTTTACATTAGTTACAAAGAAAGTAATCATTAGTTGCAACTTTTAACTTTTCAACATTTGTACTACACACAATAGAGTGGCAGAGGAACAAGGTAGTTAAATCTGAAGAAACTGCAAAATTTCTCAAGTTGAACATGTACTGCATCCCCAGAAGGCATGTACAGCATGAAGATAGTGCTTATTGTTACAGTAATAAGTTGCAGTGATAAGCATGGGCACAAATTAATGTATTCTCCAGAGTGACTACCTTCCCCGATCTGCTGCTTCACTATAATCATTCCCCTGGTTTAATGAAGGGCACTAATCAACTGCTGCTGCCAGGGTCTGGTTTGGCAAAGTGTCAGCTGTTAATGATCTAAAAGTGCTCTGGCATCAATCAGTCATACTTTTACTTACATGACTTTTGGTCATTTGTGGTATTTAGTATTTAGTACCTGTCTGAACTCCCTTGCTGTCTTCCTTCCAACTGTTGTCACTTGACAAAACATGACTTTTCACACCTTGCCACAAATGCATACCTTGGCAAGACCAACTAGAACATGAGAAATTATTAAGCAAAGTCATTACAGAACTCCACCACCCTGCCATTTGTGCTGCTGCTGTGTCAGCCATAGGTCAGAGCAGCGGTTTAAGAGAAAGACAGTGCATTTTCTCTTTCTAACCCTAACTTTCTATTGTTTCAGTGTATTTTTTATCTTTAAAAACAACGGCAGATCAGACCCAGTTGAATTATAAATATAGATTTCAACAAACAGCCAGTGTTGGCTGGGATGTCAACACTTTGATGCTGAATATCTCAGCTCTGCAGTCCACACAGACACAACCTCCTAATTTCAACCTCACTGTACCCAACGAGATAGCACCAGTCCTCCACAGTTCTGTTAGAAGTCTCTGTTGGCAACACATCTGATGTAACTTAACGCATAATTTTCAGCCTACTAAAATTTTGTTGCTTTGCTTTTGAAGTTTCCTTGCTGACCATTGGGTTAAGCGATCTATCTGCAGTGTTTTTCTTTCCAACATGCCTGTTTCGTTTGTGTTTGTACACCTACTGGGGTTTGTTTGGCATTCAGATGCAATGATGTGGTTGAAATAAAGTTTTTAGTGCAAACTTGACTGTGGACCACATTACACTTCAGTTACACACATTACTCTTGAGTGACCATACATATCTCTTCTTGTTTTCCTTATTGTCAGATTAATGTGAAGGTTGTTCTTATGTAAATGAAATTTGGTTTGTAAAGCTGGCATAACATATTGTGCGCAAAATCACCAAATTAACCTTAAAAGGACTTCCTTGACTTATACACATTTAATTTGCTAGGCCATTGCATGGGATTTCAATTATATTTAATCATTTGTCAGTGTATGTAATTAACTCTTTAATTGATATTGACTGTTATAACTTAATAACTATTTATGAGCAAAACTTAGTGTTGTTAGGTTGATTTCAGTGTTGTAATTGATCTTTATCTAGTGTATCTTATTGCTTATCATATTCTCATCTTTTCAGTGTTAATTCTGAGGTTTGTGGTGTGGCTTTGGAAAGTTAAAAGAGCCAAAAAGTTGTTTTATCTAATTATTGGGTGATGATTGGGACATGCCACATGCCAACATACACAAAAAAAATTATAATGTATGTTCATGTAGAGTAGAGACTTGTTGTGATTTATGAGGAGAATACATCATTAATAGGCCATTTCTGAATACATTTTTATTAATATTAACCAATTCTTTTACTGGAGTATTTGTTGTTAATTACTTAATGACTTGCATGTAAAACACTACGTATTTTAATAGTAAAGTAGCAGAAAACCAAACTCTGTTTTTATTGTATTTATAGGAGTATCAATACACAGCCTTGATAGTATCACTCCTCCCAACCTTAACCAAAAGCTGCCCCGGAGCTTGTCAGTACTATGGTTAGGACTGGGTACCAATTGAAGTCCGGTGTGCGGTACACTGATATATTTTCCCCAAGATGCTCACAGCTGCTAACAAGCAAAAAGCTAATTTTAACTTTTTTCTAAGCCTTGATGAAATTACATGCCCTAAACACTAATAGCCTGTTTCGCTCTTCATCTTTTTCTCCTCCTCCGTTTATCGCTCATATTTTCTATCTCTCTTTCTCTTCCTATCTCTAATGCTGACTCTGGTAGATAATGTTAACCCCCCCTCACATTACATACACACAGATTTGTTGTGGG
>JAPMOB010243608.1:0-11213 GCA_029875015.1 Lepomis gibbosus | reverse complement strand
TTTCTACAATGGAAACCCAAACAAAGACGAGTCGAGCCAAAGGGCCTCCGCTCAGACTAGCTTGGTTTGAGGGCGTGCCTGACCCCGCCAGCCACTTGGCAAGCTTTATGACGCGTTTTCATTGTGACGTCACAAGTTAAGGAAGTGAAGGGCTGGACTACAAACGAGCTGTTTTCAAGCGGTTTAGAGCACAGCTTTTTGTGGGAGATGGGAACTCCCTTTGGGCTGGACTTTGGGCTTTTTCACTTTGCAACCTATTACATGCACTCAATAAAGGAGAGAATAACATACATGTTCAAATGTTCCAAATATTCATGACTCTACCATATGCTGGATACATATTATAGAGCTCTATACGTCTAGCCTGGCATCAAGTTAGTCACCAGAATACAAATGGGCAGGTAGGGCTTGATATTTTGACCTCAGTTGTCATTATCTCAGCTTTGGTCAGTTGGACATGGTGTGGCATCACCAGCAAGTGTATCTATAATTAATGACAGGACCACTATGCAAGAGCACACAGTGCCAATCAGCTGTGTTTTTCAGACAGCCCATCTAATGAAGACACTAAGTCAAATTGTGTGTGTACATGGTCTCCCAAAGTGGCAATCAGTTATTCCTATGCATGTCCTCAATTTGATTTAATTCACAAGTCTCATTTGAAGAGATGAGTAGTGCCCCCAAACCCATCACTCCTCTAACACATCATTTGACTCGCCACCAATCACATAAATTGGTCAGCAAAAAGTTTCATTTTGTCCTTGTGAAGTTAATCAACTCATTGGAGGACCCATAACCCAGGAAGCAGCACATTCATTCTCTCTCGAAAGGGAGATTTTTCTTTCCTTGGCTTCCATGGCAAATAGGTGGAATCACACATTAGTTTTCTCTCTGGGTGAACTGCTGGTTTTGTTGTGGGCTGGAGCCTGGAGTGATTGAATAGCTCCCCGAGGAAGAGGCAATTTCACAATTCGAGCATCTCACCACTGAGAAAACCAAAGAGAAAGAAGGTTAGGAGCAGGCGTTTCAGTGTCCGGGGTGACATGTGCTGTGTGATTGTGTGTGTTTGGTAGCACTAGCCAAGTGGGGAAGCTTCAGCCCCCTGTCTTGAGCTAATCCCAAAGGGGAAATAGGCACATGCCTCCATTCAGGTATGGAGAGTGAACTATTCTGGGGACTTAAACAACTTAAACAACTGAAGGGGGTGTCACAGGATGACTGGTGGAGTGTGTTTAGTAGTGGTGCTATCCCGAGTTGAGACCCTTCTTTCAATTTTTCATTAGCAGGGTGAACCAGAGGTGCTTTCTTTTTTGCCTTACCTTAAATGCCCCAAAAACCTATTTTCTTACTATGAGCAGCGGGGACCTACATGAACACACAAAGTTAAAACAGTTTGACTATTTCACATGAGAGCTTTTTGTGTTTTCTTATGTCTTTGTTTTTCTCAATAGTTTGAAGTAGGCAGGACTCCACTGGAAAAAGGTATGTATGTATTTCCATGCACCAATCAGAGTTTATAATATTTGAATCAAAACACGATGACAGTTTGGGGGCAGTGTGCTTCTGTTGCAGCCACTGTAATGATGTATTCAACATGTACACAACCTTTGAGTTTTTAAGTCCTAGTTAAAAATGTCTTTTTCTGAACATTAACTTTCATTGACGACCATAAGCGGAGGTAGCGTGGCCGACCCAGGGCCCCAGCTGGTAGGAGGCCCACTACATAGACTAGGAAGTTTAGTTCAGTTGATTGTTGTGGACACGAACAAACAATAACGGTACATGACGCTGAGTGGTGCAGGGAGAATTCAGCAGTTCCTATCAAAGGAAAGTCTTTTCACTTCTTTCAAAGGTTAACCACCACAACGACAATTACCAACAAACACACTAGATTCTAAGGAGACATGTTTTAATAAACATAAATCATAAAGTAACATTTGAATTTCAAACAAATGGCAAACTTTTAATATTTTAACAAAATTCCCCTCACCGTCATGCATCATGGGAATTCTGAAGGATGGACGTAGGCTGCGTGTGCGCAGCGGTTTATTTACAGCGTCATCTTCCACTGGAAGCCTGTCAGAAGTGTTTCAGCAGTGAAGCGTGTAGCCTGCCCCACATTAATGACTTGTTTTTAATTGTCCTTTTTGTGCTTTGCAGACATGTTTAGTTTGTTTGTCATGTTTGTTTAGTTTTTGTTGATTTGGTGATTAGTGCTTACTAATCCGGCAGGTAAAACGCTCTTATTATGAAATGCTCCCTGTGGTAGTTCCTAGATGCACTCGACAAGACGCCGCTGGACGCCTCTAGACTTAAGCACAGTGGGGGTGGAGCTTTACTGTGGGCACACATGCTACAAAGTCATATTAACCAAGTTTACATGACCCCAGATTCACTTCGAAATTGACAACGCTTGAGGCACTCAAGTGGAAACTGGAAATCTCCACTAACAGCAGCAATGCTGATAGTGTTACAGTCCATACTTGGTATGAATGTACATTTCCAGTTTGCTTGGTTTGCTTTAATAGTGTTTGCTTATTTTGTAGTGTCCTCTATAAACATTGCACACGCCATGTTCTTTAAATGTTCTATTCCAACTGATGTCCCTGGAGCTTATATAATTACTTTGTAGGACAATTGCAGATAGACTTGACACTACTAATATTCATTGCTTCTCCTGTATTTTAATCAGAAGTATGTCAATCAAGCGCCGTTTTTATATGCCCACAAAGTCCTGAGAAGAATTCTAATCATGCAACATAAGTAACGACACCTGTGTGAATTCACTATGGATGTTCAGAGGCTTTCAACTTTATTATTTATCTGTTTGTGTGCATGTTTGGACCAGAATGTTTCCAATAGAAGGTATTTCACTTCCTTCTAACCACACCTTACACCACCACCATGGCAAATTGAAACAGGGACTAAAGAAATTCCAATTTGAAAGTAGGCTATTGACAAATTGCACACTCTTATGTTTATGTTATAGAGTTATTGGTGCATTCCTGCATAAAAAGAAAGTGTTTCTTTTTTCTCCTGACCCTGTGAACAACTCTGATACCAACAGACTTTAAAATGTTGCACCTTTTCTATGTAATATACCTTTTATTTTGAAAAGCATGAATGGGGAAAGATGCAATGACCTCTGGTTTCTTTTGAGAGGAATGGAAACATGGTAGAATGTTTTTGGTTTCTTTGCCCTCTGCTCAAGGAACCTGTTTCCATTCACAAATCAACATGTGACATTTTACCAAGTACACGAAATGAAGAGCTATGTTTATTATATATTTAACAGGTCCAATAAAAATAAACAGATCATAGGGTGATAAATCTCTGTGTGGTAAATTCAAAAAATAAAGCACAATGAAACTACTGTCATTATGAATGTGCAGAGAGGGAGCTCACTTCTGCAAGATCTCAAGATATCTTGGTACATCAAGTGCTTTCTACTCAGTGTTATGACAGATCTTTAATTCAGTCTAAGTAAACTCCTCAGGGCACGTAATGCCAGCATGTTCTGCTGCTATTTTGAGACAAACCCATTTTGACCTTTTTGTTTGCTAACCTCCGACTTTTGTTCTCTCTTCCACTTCACCCCATGGCTCAGTGACAGTTGTGCAGATGTGGGTAGACAGCTCTTTTTGCATTGTAGTTTTCATTCCCCGGAGGTGCAGAAGAAAACACTGCTCCCAACAACACTCATGAGCAAGATTTGGTGTCCTTTCAAATGGCCTCAGTGACACAATAAAGTACTCTGTATAGCGTAAGTCACGTTGCCAAATGGGAAACAGTTTAGGCTGTGGGATCCACTGGGCTTTAAACTGAAATAACTTTCAAAGCATAAACTTTCTGAAGAGAAAATAAAATCCTAACCAGTTCTGCCACTGTCAGGACTTTTTAGCGGAAAGCTAAAGGGGTATTATGTAATTTATTACCTTAATGGGCCTCTGTTGGTGACTCACGACAGCACTGACAGGACTGATCGCCTTCTGAGTTATAGTTCCCTGTAATGCACAAACATTAAAGTCACATTTCCTCAACAGATATGACTAAGCAACTGTGACAAATAAGCAAGCTAATTAGAGGGGAAACCCAACAAAAATGCCTAATCAAGGGATTGTTGAGTGTATCTCAAAAACATTGCATAATGAAACCGCTTTGCTCTTCGTTGTTTCAGCTTTAAATGTGTTTTGACACACCATCATTAAGTTATTGGAAATGTTTGTTGAAATGTGTAGGAAGGTTTATGGTTAGTGAAAATATTTTAGATGGGAAGTGATTTTGAGTTTTGAAGCCAACAGTGTCAGCAAAGTATACATTAAGTAATACTCAATGGTCAATGATCACCCACGCCATCAAAATCTTGCAGATATATTGTCATTTTGTGCCATGGGGCAAAGAGAATCACAAAAAATCTATTTTTGGATGACAAACAGGACTTTTTGTTGTGTTTTGGTCACTGAGAGTTAAGCAAAGGGTCAACACAGGACATTTTATTGTCCCGCATGTACATCAGTGACGTGCAAATGTCACCCTCCATGCTTGGGGGATTGTTTACAAGGCTCATCGTTCAAATACGAAACTGAAAGCTGTACCTGTTCCCCTCACCTCTTCTACCTCTGTTCCCCTGCTGAGAGCCGCAGTAGTTTCAGAAAATGGTTCAATGACAAGTAAAAGCTCACAACTTCATGGCACTGTGCTTTAACACTAACTCAGTCTCTGTGGAATGTGAAAGGTTTAGGCAGAGAATAAAATGCTGCACCTGAGCTGTTCTGAAAACAGACAATGATGCAATTTATCCGAACTATTTCAGATCTGCCAAGAGATTAGTATACATTTCCAGGGTGAATATTTATCAAGTACAAACAATGTCTGTTTGTCTCCCTGACCAAGAATATAAGATAGAAGAAGACAAAAGAAATGTTTGAACACTCAGTAATGACAAAGGAAGATATGATACGTGTGTAATCTGTAATACAATTTCCCTCTAAGCAGGGAAAGAAGGTATTTGCACAAGGTTTTCATTTTAATTTTGCCTTAAAAAAGAACAAACTAGCATTACCCAGAACAGAATCTTTTCCTGTGCAAAGGTAAAGTCTGGAAAGCCTCTTTGATGTCGCTGACAACTTAGGAGTAATGAGGAGATTGCTTTTCTCAGCGAAGCACGGCAAATCAAGTAATCAGGGGTCAGTTTCTATCCTTAATCAGCAGTCACTTCTGAGTGCCTGTAATGGACAGCAGGTGCCACTGACTGAATTCAAATGCTTTGCTGGCCAATTAATCATTCTTCAAGGGGACAATGAAAAGCAAAACAAATTATCACAACCCTCAACAGCTTATACTTGGTTCTAAGGCACGTTCTCTTGAGAAAACATACATTTTTTCGTTGTGTTTAGTAGAATACGTATTGCATAAAATGATTATTTATTACTTGTATTTAAGAAAATTGCAATTACATGAATGCAATATTAAAGTGAAATCAAAAACAACCCAGAATTTTTCTTTCTGCTACTTGCCAGGGTGTTCAGAGTGGGTTTATCCAAGCTTATTTGCTTGAAACAGATGTCTTTTATGTGGCAATTTTAAAGCTCTTAATTTTGATTATAGGCTACCAAAGCAATGATAAAAGAATGACTAAAGGGCTCAAATAAATCTGCGACGAAATCGTCTACCCCTTTCACATATATGAATATGGGAATTGTTGGGCTACTGTAAATAACATCACAGAATACAGTCTAGACCTGCTCTTTTATGAAAAGTGCTGTGAGATAACTGTAGTTGTGATTTGGCGCTATATAAATAAAACTGAATTGAAAAATTGAATTGAATATGAAAGCCATAGGAAGCTGCTGTTTGAGGGTCTAAGGATGCTTGAAAACTCATGATGAACATACTTATACTAATCCATACTATATTCAAGATAAATAATTTCCTTTTCATAAATAGTTGCCCAAATGGGACTTTAAGATACTTAATCATAATGTTTCTAAATGCCAATCACCAAATTTAGGTGACCCTGTTGGATCAAGTGGGATATGACGACACCAGCTTATGAAAGCCTCCAGTTTGGCACATGCCATGCATGTTTTTTTAACACATGTATAATAACGGATCATTCTCAGGGAGAGAGTACAACAAAAGAGGGCAAAAGAGAAAGTGCTTGCCATTTACTTGAGGTTAGTTAACAGAACAACATTCTGGTTAGTCAACAGACCAGAAAAACCCAAGCACCCCTCATACAGCCAAGCTTCTTTATCACAACCCCCCAGCAGTTTGTGGAAGAAATTTAGTACAGCATTAGCATACCGGGAGCATGACTCAATATAAAGTATGAACACTAAGAGAGTGGAATTACTAGGCTAAGGAACCAGTCATTTCTATTCTGACATGCAAAAAACGAGCATACTGTGTAATATGTTTTTTCTATTGCTGCTGTATCACTTCAACTATAATATTTAAATACAGCCAAAAAGCTCTGACTCTTTTCTTGCATAGTCCCTTTGCTAGTAATGATAGAAAAGTTGAATAATAATGAGGTAATTATTAACTGTATCATATTACCCTCTGACTGACAGGGATTTATCCCTCTCTGCTACAGTGCGGTAAAACACAAATGTCATTCAGTCACACTATGATTCATGGTTTCAATTAGCTGTTGTTCGTATATGTCCCAAGATCATGGTATTCTGTTGCTGTTGTAAACAACAACACAGTATTTTCAAAATTTGCTTTAAAAGGCTTAGTACAGCAGTTAATTTACATTTAAATTGAGACATCAGTGCCAGAAGAAAGTGTGGTCACTAAAATTGTACGGTGGCTTGTAGGTCTCAGGCCAAATACAAAAGCCACAACATGAACACAAAAGCCAGAATACAAAAGCCACCGTTACTAAAGCCACAACATGAATACAAAAACCACAACAGAAATACAAACGCCACAACAGAAATACAATATGGCATAACGTGTTTGCCAACACATTATGCCATATCAAAAGAGGTGACCATATGTCAGCATTGTGCTTACAATTTGTTTCTACTCCCCTACATGCCCAAAGCATTTGTAATGCAGGTTCAAATTTCATCATTTCTTTTACTCTTTCAAAACAAGCAGACTTCAAATTTTTACAGATTGACATTTCACATTACTACAGTATTTAAATATGGTCCATATTCATACTGAAGTGTGAACTGCCCATGGCCTGCAAGTGACCTGCATACGCAGAAGAATAAAACAACATCACATGCTGCGCACTGTAGCTCCAGTTAGCTCCTACTTGTTAACCCTCCCGATTTTCACGCTAGACTCCCGTATTTCAATGCCCTCTCCCAGTCACATTTCTCCGAATTATGACAAATGTGCACAACAACTTTCTGTACTTTCCATGACATTCATTGCTGTTTCTGGCACTGTACAATACATAAGCCCTAAATCTCTCTCT
The DNA here is from genome assembly GCA_029875015.1 of Lepomis gibbosus. Lineage (NCBI taxonomy): Eukaryota > Metazoa > Chordata > Actinopteri > Centrarchiformes > Centrarchidae > Lepomis > Lepomis gibbosus. The sequence continues at coordinate 3,775 of JAPMOB010243608.1, read as the reverse complement.
CTCTCTCTCTCTCTACTGTTTTTGCTTGAACCAACGAAGAAGATAACTCGCAATCAGGTGAATTTCAGGTGGAAATTTGGAAGGAAATTTGTGAGCAGAAGATAGCAAGGTAGAGAACAAACAGAGCCACATGTTTCATAATGGCTTTCACGGAGCTTCTTTGTTCACCGTGACTCCACCTAGTGTGGAATTGGCAGCTCTAGAGTGACTTTAGAGTCGCATCAATTCTGATCTGACCATCCAGACCGAGGTCTTCTTTCAAAAAATCCGACCTGTATTAGATTTGGACCACATATGAAAGTGGCTCAAATCAAAATAGAAAAGATCAGATTCCGTTGACTTGGGCTGTTCACAGTGTTAAGTCACATATGAGCAAAATAATCAGATTTGGGTCACTTTGGCCTGTAGTCTGAACGCAGACTTTCATATGGGGTCCAAATCAGATACATGTCAGATTTTTTGAAATGAGACCTCAGCTCGGACAGTCACAATTCATGTGACGTCACTGTAGAGCAGCCGTTGTCACAATTCTACATCAAATGCATTCTTCTTGTCCGGGCAGAAACAGTAAAGAGAGTGGTAAAGCTTATACACACTGCACAGTTCCAGAAACAGTTTTTAAAACTGCTAAGAAGATCATTGATACCCATCTCCCGAGCATCAGTGATGTGCTGCTTGTGACGTCGTATTATTCTTCTGCGCATGCAGGTGTTGGTCAGTTCACAATGAATCTGAAATGGGCCAAAATTGTTTCTTGGCAATAAATCAGAACTAAGCAATAAGGCCTACAGTGTGAATGTAGCCATAGTTACATTTGTAAGCTGCAGAATTTCTCTGAATAAATCCTGGTGTCCCTGTGCCGACGTGTTTTTTGTACCTTTTGTGAGTTGTTATGTCTTGCCTGAGAGTCATTGAGAGAAATCCCTTCACATTAATTTCACTGAGTGAATTATTTGGCTCTGATTCTAAGCAGTTATTATTTGGGTCAAGCTTTCCTGACAACATTTCCTGTGCCTCCCACTTCTTTTTAAATAGATCGAACTGACCTGTCAGGTAACAATTTATCAGTAAGTTTCTGAGCACAATGGCCATTTGTTAATAATGTCAAGAACTCAATCCCGTCTTTCTCTAGGCACTAAGTACTGCACATACTCCAAGGAGAGATCAATGCTCTGTGGTTTAATAACTCACAGAGAGGGATCTGTTTAAAGGAGCACAATCTCAATGCCCCAATTTCTACTATGTTTTTAATGCTTGAAATGCTTGTAAGCCAGTTAATAAATTATCAGGTAGAGGAACAAGTCTGATCTATATTTAGCTGATTTACTGTTGTGATATCAGATCTCAGTCCTGTTTTTTGCTTGCTGGTCAGCATGGCCTCTGTATTTAGAACAACAGAGTGTCACATATGGCAATATGTGTCCTACATGTTTAAAAATGTAGCTACAGAACCTTGAGGCTCTGCCTTTTCTTCATGTTACTTATCTATGTCACTGTGTAACACAGCACCACCTCCAGCTAAGTTAAAGTCCTCCAGCTAGCAGACCATCCAGCCCAATGAAACCTATGGTCTACCTGACTGTCTCCCCTACAAAGGTGTGCCGATTTCCCTGTTGTTGGCTGCAAGAACCAGCAAAAAAACTGTTGTGGCTAACATGGCTGGCGTCCATGTTACTCCTTAAGCCTCATTTGAAGCCAACTAAATAAATAACTAAATTTACCTGACAGACATGTCATCAAAGCAGTGAAGGAACCATGGTGTTTGAGGTGCAGCAGAGAAAAACAAACAAATTATGGAGACATCATGAGTGCACTTTGTCTCACACGTAGGAGTGTGTGGAGGCCAACTAGGACACTGAATAGAAACACTAGGGCACTTTGTCACATTTTCTCTACCGAAAGGACACCATAGGAGGCACTTCATCACATTGTCTTGCACACTGGGCCAGACTAGAGGGCTGCTAGACAGTCAAATGCAGGAATTCATTTTTTTGCCAATGTTAGCAGTCAGCAGCTAGCTTGCTCAGACCATAAAGCAATAACGTTAGTAGCCTGCTGGGCAGTGAGGCCGTGAGGCTAAGCTTAATACGGATCAGGTTCCTGCTTCAACATGTAACATTACCAAGGTGAAGTCTTTGGCTTAGTAGCAGTCATTGTTGTGATATTCAAGGTAAAATCTCCCACAGAAAACAATGCTCCTGAACTGCCTGAAAACTGCTCAATTGTAGACCAGCTTTTACTTCCTTAACCTATCTTCGTCACTTTGTAACACGCGTCATAATGCTTGCCTAGAGGCCAGTCAGGCACACCCTTAAAAACACTGGTGGAGCAACACACTAAGCTGCAGCACAGACAGTGACAAGATGTCCACCCGCTACCTCCCCTCACCCCCACCCTCCATATAGGCAGTCAATGGACATAAAGTTGGTTACTGTAATGTAGAGAAAGTGGCCAGTTAAAACCTTATGGATGAAAGATAAATTTGTTATGAATTAATTACTTACCACTGTGAAATGTTTTTCTCCAGTCTAGTGTACAGCTGAACTGAAGATGTTGTTACTGGCTGAAGCAGCTTTTTTGTGGATCAAACTACTTGCTTGTAAGGACCTTTCTACTCTGCTTCTGATTGGCTAGTAGTCCTTAACTAGGCACTGTGCATGTACATCTCCCAACAAAGATCTTGTTAGCTAAAACGGAGCGTTCAACAAAAGTGAACCTATTTTGTTACGACCCATGAATAAAATTATGAAAATGAGCATAATATGACCACTTTAAAGAGACAGGAGTTGAAAAGGAGCATTTCAGTAAACCTAATGCGGAAGTGCCTTGAACCTGAATTCTTTCTAACAGCTAGCGTGGAGGCAACTTCACTGTTTGCAAAAAGAAGTCTGATTCCATTAGAAATAATGGCAAAATGACCCTACTTCTCATTTTGTTTATTACCTCAGTAAACACTTTCCTAATGAGTTTATGATCTCAGTTGTTAGTTTCAAATCTTCTTCAACACAACATGTTCATTTAGTAAATGATGGCCCCATTTAAAGGAAAATAGACAATAAAGTAGGGTATGCTATAGTCGCTACCATGGTGACCTGTCAATCAGTCTACAGGCAGTCTAAATTTAACCAGCACAGCTGAACAAGCTAATTAGGAGTCAGCTGTTCATTTTTTCCAGTAAGTACATTTTGTTTTAAGTGTGTTTTTAGCTTGCCAAAATTAACATCCTGGTTAAAATCACAGTTAACATGAATTACACATGCATCTTGCTAACAAAGCTAGCTACCCAGTGGTGTAGTCTACGTGATACGCAGGTATACGCCGTATACCCACTAGGAATAGTCAAAGATTTCCGTATACCCAATTAAAATAGCAAGATGATACGTAACAACATCGTTTTGTGGCAGAACTTTCACACGTTCATTCATAAATTCATGCCGTTTGTGTTGTGAAGCTCTGAACTGACGTTTGCGGCTTCCGTGGCCTGTGACCGGGATCTGATGTCAACAACACAGCTGCGTGGCGGTCACTCGCCGCAAGTTTGAAATTAACTAAAGTGAATCACTGAAGGAGGTGTGAAACGCGAGCAAATGCAAACTAAACTCTTTTGAATCTAGATCTAGTTTACTAACGTTAATGGATCAGTGCATTCACTGTATGTATCCCTTATTCAGTGCATGTATGTGTGTGTGTACAGCAGTTCCCGGATGCTTGCTCATGCATTTAAGCTGATAAAGTACATAACCTACGTTTGACAAATGTTTTTGGAAGATAAGTG
>JAPMOB010243603.1:0-17118 GCA_029875015.1 Lepomis gibbosus | reverse complement strand
CCACATTAACCAGCTCTGACTGGGGGATCCCGAGGCGTTCCCAGGCCAGTGTGGAGATATAATCTCTCCACCTTGTCCTGGGTCTACCCTGAGGCCTCCTCCCAGCTGGACGTGCCTGGAACACCTCCACCTCCAGTTAATTTACTTCCATTATCTTTTAGTTTAGTTAGTCAACATTTATTAGGTGTGTAAATGCAGAAACTATATTTTTATTTTTATTTTGAAAAACGTAAATAATTAATATTGTTACTGTACGAATAGAGGCACTCAAATACTGGTGTATTGTCAATAAGAAAAAAAACAAACAAAAACAAATAATAACACTACAACATGACCGTGGTCAGCTATGAACACCCTATAACATATTATTGTGGCAAAATCTGAATCTTGCAGTGAGGCTGTCTGGACACATTGGGGTGACGTCGTCGTCAGTGGAATGCTGACTTTAATGTGCCTGGGCGATCTGCACTCTCAGGTTTATTAGCTACCACGAGAGCTCCGCCTCGTAAACAAGAGTTTTTACCTTGCTTGGCAAAGCTAAGGCAATCCCACTGCCAGGAGAAACACATTTAGAGACAACACATTTTGGCAATAGTGATGCCAAAAATATCAGCCAAATCACCAAAAATAAATAAATGAAATTGTGAGAAAGATTGCAAAGAAGCGGCAGTGAAAATGAGAGAAGTGACCTCCGTGGGGAGTTTCTTTTGTACTGTGATGCATTCAGGCTGTCTCTGTTCTGGGGGAGCTGTCACTTTGCAGGAACATAGTATTTGGCAGTAGCAGAGAGCTTTTTGGGCCTGTTTCTGTACTGAGCTTTCAGAGCTCAATGGTGTGCTATCAGTCATGAACAGACTCAGAACAACTGTCAGTTTCCTCTTAAGACAATTCACCTCCTCAGTCCTGGTTATCAGCCTCACCTGCTGCCTGTGGAGCTGCTTCTCTTATCAACAACACAATCACAGACGTCAAACTTAAAACCTCTTTTGTTCTTCACTCTCTGGTTTCCCCAGGAGAGAGGCCTTAAATATAAAGTGTACTTAATAAATGAAAAAGTAATAATATGAAATGAATACTGGCCTTTTTAACAAGAAACACATTATCTGGTGCAGTCTGTTATTTCTGTTTAATAAAGACATGGTGACTGACTGAATATATAGTGTATAATTAATCCATATTACATTGATCTATAAATCAGTGAAATATATTTAGGTTCTACAGCCATTGTGTACATTTAAATTTTCCATTTGTGGTTGATTTATCAATAATTATTACCATCATCGTCCCTGCAACAACAATTTACCAGTACCACTGATCTGATCTCCATTGCATTAATGAGATATGATTCTTTTATAAGGATACAAAAATATAAATTAAACTAACAGAGGTGTAGTGTGTATGATGTCAGATTTGTTTTATTGTAAAGATCTATTAGGTTGAGGATAACGTGTATCTGTTGTGTTGACGTGAACTCACTTATGCCCAGTGTAGATGGTGATGTAAGCAAACACATTTGTCCCAACTTCAAAATGAGCGTACAGTGTCCTCCTTTCACTGTGAGTTAGCTGTTCAAACCATCAAGCAGTGCCTCATTTCAGCTGCGCTCACTGTCTACAGCAGTTTGGAGCAGATCCAATCCAGGTGGCTGCGTCTGACGATCTGAAGGAAAACTAATTCATTCATTCATTCACTAACTATTCATTTTTCAGTCTAATGTTGGACAAGCACCTCACTACATTCAGCTAACCAGACCTCAGGGATACTGGAAATGTCAGCAAAAATGTGATCCTGTCCAACTTTGCAGTGGCTAATTAATATCAGGAACTGATTACAGTCTGTGCCCCTTAATGACTGATAAGGGACAGAGCAGGGGAGGCTGAATTCAGACCCTGACACTTCCCTTTATCCATCCTGCTGTTTGGTATTACGCTGAGGTTAATCACCTTAATTGATCTAATGCTTCTCCACAGGGGAGGTCCAGAACACGCCACCAGTCCCAACATTTGCTAAAACACAAACTATTCACCATGTCCCCTCATCAGACACACTGCATTATGAAACAGGGGAAGCATTCAGCAGTCAACCTAAGCTTTGATTGTAGAACAGACACCTGGTGATTTGAGTAACTGATAATGATTTGAGTTCCTTATTATCAGGCTGCCCAAAAAATCTGTGAAAGGGTAACTAGGATATATTTCAACATGGGCATTATTTTCCCAGGCGTTTTTGTTTGTTTGAGTTATTGTGTAAATTTGGTGTTTTACAGCAAATGGTTTAAAACACCACAGTCACACAATCAAAGTAACAAATTGAGGCAGCAGTAGACCAGAGAGGTAAAATTACTGTTTCTGTCAAGGGAGTCTGGTGGCTTTGAAGAGAGCGATGTAGCGACTGTTTCTGGTTATTCAAAAATGTCTATCTCTGTAGTGAACCTTTCCACAATGGCACTAACAATATCAGTCAGCGGCAAGCCAACTTATAAATTGTTTCTACTGACTGTAATGTGGCCCTACCTTTCTGTTTCCAGCTAGTCAGTCAGCTGTTCATGTGTGAGAGGATCATGGCATGGCAAGTTTTTTATTATGTTTGAAACTTTTTAAACTCGTGATTTTAATGTGAGTTGTATGTCTAATATAATGCCTAAATATTTGAAATGGTCTGTGTCTGGACCTTTATTTGCAGATTTTGAGAACATACAGCTTTGTTGATATTGTGGTGTAAACATGAGTTCATTGAAGCCGAAAATCCCTTTGCAGCTCCTTGTGTTGTGCACGTAAAAATATGACTGTGTTATCAGCAATTATCTGACAAGTTACAGCAGGTGGACAAGCTTCAGGTAGGTCATCAATAGACAAAGTAAATTGTAACAGGCTTATTATTTTAATAGAGGGAGGACTGTAGTGGGAGGACTGCAGTAGTCTTGGGTGTCGTTTTGGTATTTTACTATTACAGTGCCAAATCAATACTTTTAAAATGGTTCCGGTACCTAAACGGCGCCTGAAACGATACTTTAAAAAAACACACATCTGTTGAGCCAGGTTTGTTTCTTTGACGTATACTGTGGCTCCCAGTGGCCTGTATTATTTCAGCATTTATAAAGACCGAGTGAAGCCAGCTGTCGTCTCATAGCCTTCATTGAGGGACAATACATTTTTACTGCAGTGAACAGTGATGACGCTTCTTAGGTCCGTTATCGGAGTACCAGTGGAAAAATAGTTCAATCCACATATTTACATGGCACCGAAATGAGGGACCAAAATTTTAATTTGGTCCCATATGTTGCGGTCATAAAAGAACCGGTTCCTTATTGATACCAGGTTTTGGTACCCAACCCAGGTCAGGTGTGACTGTGCAGCATTGGTAAATTGTCTACATGGCTCATGATTCAGTCCATGGTCTGTTTTTGCAGGAAAGATGTCAGGAGACCCTTTGGTTCTCCTGCCCTGTCTATTTCCTCTGTGGCAACAAAGCATGTTATATGGGCCTATAAAAACTCCTGCAGCTCAGATTGGGCTAATGAAACACTTTAAGGGCTGACTGAGTCTAAAAGACTATAAACTAGAATATAAACTATGAAACTCGCTAGCCTAGTGACATTAATGCTACAAAACAACCCATAATGCAATATTCTGCGTAGGAGTTTTACACCTGTACTCTCTCTATTCAAAAAGAATGTCTGATGTTGTTTTTCAAACATATTTTCTTTGGGCCTCAGGGGGAAATTAATGTTTCAACAAATTTCATGTCAGTTCACCCAAAAGTTCAGTCTAGACCAAATCAGTTAAGCAACCGACTGACATAGTCATTTTGAGAACCACAGCACTTGTGTCTGAGAACATGCAATGTCTACAAATGATAGAATTTCCATCCAGCCTTATTCTGAAAATCTTTTTCAGCATGTCTAGCTAAGACATGAAGTAACTATAGCATAAGCCTGTAAATAAAGGGAGTGAAAACACAGTGTTGGATTCAGATGGTTAATTTTTTCACAGCTTAAAGTCATAGCATATCAAACATATCCCAGAGTGACTTTTTTTCTTTTGCATATTGACATGAATGGCTGTCTTTATAGAAATGTTGTAGAGTTGTTCAAAAACTGATATTAATTAAAAACCAGTGCAAATGATCAGCTATGGGCAGCTTCAGGACACATCATCTATAGGTTTAAAATGTAGAAAGAATAAAGAACAACTTTCTCTCACCTTTGCATTTTAACATACCTTCTTATTAATATCAGCTTTGAAAGACACATATTGGGATGTCCTTTTTGCTGTATTGTTGGCTAACAATATTTATTTAGATGCTCTCCTGAACAATAAGCAGAGATAAGAGAGCAGAATGACCGTTCATCCTTGTCCACAGGGTATTAAAACAGCTTCCTCCTGGCAGCTCGCAAACAACATCCCTGTGTCATAAATTCACTCGCTCTTTTTGTTCCATATCTTTCAGAATTTATAGCTGAAATAAACTTGAACTGTGGCCATGGAAATCCTGCTGGTAACATAGCTAACTGTTTGTAGCATCGCCAGCCATAAATCAGGCAGTGGCGAGCCTGTCTTGGCCAAAGCCTTTTCAGATCCATTTACCATTGATAATGCCTGCAGTTTCAGCGGGCCTCCAGGGGCCCCAGCCAGATCCCTTCATGAATAAGCAGACCTGCTCTGTCCGCCACCTGAAGGCCTCAGCTGGGTGCCGAGTGCCAGAAAAACAGTGCAGGATATTAGCTGCTGACATGAAAGATGAGGGAGAAAACCTGTTTTCAAATGAGATTTGGAGAGCTTGAGACTTCCATTCCATTTTTTATGTAAATGGGGGTGAACCATGTATTTTATTATCAGTGATTTGAATAGATATGGTATTATGCTCAGTGACAGCTGGTTGGAAAAAGAATATTTGCAAAACAACAAAGTTTTGCAGGTGGTAGTATGAATGAGGTCGACAACTGCCAGTGCTACAATGCATTCCAGGCAAACATTGCAACAAGCGTGGATGAGATTGATGCAGTTGTTGTTACTCATCAATTCACAGAAATAAAAACTTAATCAAAATCTATATGATGGATGTTAAATTAACTGCATCTGACAACCACTACCAAAGCTTCTATGTCCACTGAAACAGGACAGATACTTCTGAAAGAATCTTTCGAATCTTTCGATTCTTTCAGGCAAAAAGCCTGCAATTCAAACAGAAAACAACTGATAACCTTGATGAACAACTCTGTTTTTTGCTCTCACCGTTCACTGACAAGGTCAGTACTGTAAATATGCTCAACTATTAAATGTGGGATATTTTTTTCGATTCACAGATGTCAAAAATAGATTATCTAAAGGTTAATTGACAATATAGTGATGTGCCTTTATTCGGTGCACCATCGCTGCTGAATTATGACCATCGCTACTAAAATCACATCATTAGTATCAATGCATAGGTAATAAGTTTTACTTGCAAAGGTTGTGAGCACAGCAACTATCAATGCTTGGATAGCGTCCTCATTCTTCAATGGATATCTACCTGACAGGTGTTGAGAGAGTAAGAGCAGTGAATTTGTTGTACAACCGACCGCTGAACAAAATATTTTAAGGCAACCAAAGTGCTGCAGTTAACTTTCCAAAAAGAAATTCATGGCTAGTAAATGTACACAGCGCAATGGATATACTGTAAGTCACCTCTATTCTGATCGACAGGTTGCTGTGGTAGCAACTTGTCAATCAGAAGGTAGCCACACCTTAAAGCCTCCCCTGCTTTCTGATCCATTTTCCTCTAAATAGTACCATAATTTACTAAATGAACATCATGCTGTGTTGAAGAAGACTTGAGACATTAACTCATTAGGAATGCGACTTCTTTTTGCAACCAATGAAATCATCCCTGCTGTCTATTAGAAAGAATGCAGGTTTAACACACTTCACTTTTCATGCTCAGAGGTTGTTGCTAAGCCTGCTCTGGCCATAGCTATGCCCTTTCAATCGCTGAAAAGCCTTTGATGTGACACATCTTTGCAAGTGTTGCAAGTGTTGTGCTTTTATTTACAGTACCTTCATGCACTACAAAAGAAGTTTCAGAATTGTTAAACTGACTGGTAATAGTTGTTTAAATACACACTTTGAGCGGCAGAGTGCTATGACATGACTCTGTTGGAAATTAGTGCTGTGGAAATCTACATTATACAGAATTTACCAACAAGATGAACAACACAGGAAGTGAAGGGTTTGCATTAACAGCAGAATCAATAAACTGAAACTAGAGAACATTATAAAACCAGGAGACTTCTTACTATTATCTAATCAAATATTCTCATAAAGGTACTTGGTATAGTAAGTAAAAAGTTCTACTTACATCATTTTGTGGTATACAAAGAATCATAGGTCAAACAAATACAGATACATTAAAAGCACAGTTTGTGCTTAAAGACAATAATGACATAACATAATGGCATTTTGAAATGTTTTTCAACTGGATATCTAAGCTGCCAATATCCAAAAATCCAATGAATGTTATTGAGTGTTTATGTCAGGGACTCCCAGTCAGATGTGAATTCCAAATAAATATTACTGGGGCTGCTCTATTCTGTTCTGGTGAAAACACAACAAGCTCTCATAAAACCTTCTTACAATGAGATTCCCACTGTGTCAGAAAGTACAGCTCACTCAAACTGCCATATTAATGCCTGCATGAAATGAAAAATACATAACATCAAAGAAATGTGTAATTTGAAAATGTGCTCCCAACACCAAGTTATACTGTTGCAGGTTTGAAGTTATTCAAGTTCCAGATGAATTTCAGGAAGCAATTTTTTTCCAAAATGAATTTAACTGTGGAATGACACCTATCTGATTATGTGTCCGGAAAACAAACGGCAAGAGTGTGGCTGTGTCCGTGAGAGAATATTTCATTAACAGTCATTCTCTTCAGTTCCAATCTAGTGACCATGTCAAGGCCTGATAGAGCACTCTGTGCTCTTCCTCCTTTACAACTGGCCACTCCAACACCTATCTGCATCCTATTAGAGGGAGGCACCATAAAAGCCCTATAAAAGACTCTCCATACACTTGTCTTTACAGCTTTCATATTGCTACCGCTGGCACGGTGTACTGCACCGTCATAAATATCAATCCATTTTTCACATTGAAGATGGATTGCATCTCTGTGAGTGACTGGGTAAGACTTTCCTTGAAAATGAAGGCAAAATGAAGCATCTAATGCAGCTTATAAGACCGTTTGCAACCATTCCAGCGTGATGTATGTTGCATTATAGTGTGTTACATGTTTTCTGATGTAGCTGTACAGTTCAAAATGAGAGTCCCTAAACAAAGCCAAGTTAAAATCAAACTGTCAACTTAATCATAGTAAAATGGTCTTTTACAATATTAGTGTTTATTTAAATCCCTATGGGTCAATCTCCAAAAGACTAGACCACACACTTCCCAGAAAGCAACTCAATACCAGATTGTGCCAATAGAAACTCCCTGTCTGGTAAACGCTCACATCTTTTAAACTCTGTGCATTTTTTTTTGCCTTTTACAACTTTGATCTTGTTTTATTGTTCACCATGCCTATAGTTCATAGTTATATTGTAACTTTATGTGTGAGATCTTGGACTGCAGCAACATCGCTACAAGGTCATTAATAAACATAATGTACAATACCATTCCTATGCTGACGACACCTGTCCCATTAAAATTCACAAATCAAAGAAACCTAACCCAACTTTCCATCGCCTTTCCTCAAACGTAATGAGAAAAGGAGTTTTGGAAAAAATGCAGCAGCATCCTGACCGCCCAGCCAGATTCCAGCCAGACCAAGGCTCCAGGAAGAGAGGCGGGGATAAGAGCTAAGCTAACCTGAGGCTCCTGACTAATGTCCAGTCATAGTAAAATGAAATGGGAACCCATCAAAGTGTTCACACCAGTGTTTTCACATCTTATTAAGAGACCTGGCTTTATCACAATATGCCTGATCAAGCTATTGCAATTGACGGGTAGACCATGTTCCGTGTCGACAGAACACAAGACTCCAGCAACGTAAGGGGAGGAGGACAAAACCTGTGAATTAAACCTTGGAAACTACCACCTTTCCATGAAAAAGGCCTAAAATAACATACCCCCCAAAAATCAGAACCCAATAAATATTAATTCATTATAAATGAAACTATTTATTTTGCCATTAAAAAGAAAATGGAGATGCAATGTAGGAAAAAAATATATTTTTATCTTCACGTCAAATAGAATTTATATTTTAATAGTAATTTCTATAGTTTATAATGCAACTGAATCTTCTAATACACCTGGAAAACAACTGTACGTGTAATGAAAAGATATACTAATATACTTAACAGTTATAAACAGTCATTAGACAATTTTTCAAAAATATACCAGGTGAATGTCCTTGTTTTGCCCATATTTACTGTTTACTATTAGGAGTTTTCTTTAAAACACTATTTCTGTCCATACAATGACGTTCCAAATAACATAAAGCTTCCAAAACATTGAAATATTGATAAAAACAGTGAATATTCATCAATATTCTTATGACCAAAAGAACTCCCTTGCTTTACAGGCCAATAACTTGACAAAAGAGCATGTAAGTGGTCTCTATCTCTTTGTCTTGAACAAAGTAGTCTGTGTGACTTCTACAGGTCGGCCACCAGACAATGATGAAGACCATCTGTTCCAAAGTAATACTTTTCCTTTGCTGCAGTCTCTGCTGAAACAAAACTTAAAGAGAGCTCAGAGGGATTGCACAATACCAACATGTTGTCGCAGAGCGTTTTTTTAAACAACTGAGCTATTGGACGAAAACAGCAAAAACAGCAAAAGTAAGTCAGCAGTTGTAATTGTATATGTATAATGGTGCGTTTATTGTTATTATCCAGCTAATAAGTCTGTGAGTTTGGTGATTTGAGTCATATGAGTTACACAACTGATCAGAGCTGGAGCTGAGCTTTGTTTAGAGTGGTCGGAGGGTAGGATGAGATGAGAAAATCTGGATGGCAATAACTACAGCCATGTACAGTGATTACAGAGCGATTTATGTTGTGATATAAGCTCATTTAGATTCTTGGTGTTTGATGCGTCTTTGGTATGGATAAAAATGGTTTGTTTGAGATTCTAGCTGAGCCTCCTAGCTTCACAAAGATGTGTAGCATGGATAGGGTGACAAAATACCAGGATCGGACATGGATTTCTGATTCTACATTTTGTACCGAGGACTTTAGGGCTTAACAGGTTTCAATAGTTTTATATGTTTTTATTTTATTCTATTCTTATATTCAGTATTCATTGTTATGTTGTATATGTGTGTGTAGCAAGGCTGCAACTTGAATCTGGACATTTGTTCTCCAGGAGATTCAGCTTCTCCTCTTGCCTCTCTCTCTCCCTCTGTGTGTGTGTGTGTCTCTTTCTTCTACTTTGGTGGATGGTGTGTTTGCGTTTTGCCTCTCTTGTATGTGTGTCATTTGTCATTTGTCCTGTTCCAGGTTCCACAGTACAGAGGAGGTTAAGTGGGTCAGGCCTGTTTGGCAGTGCCTGAAGTTGCTAAACGTCCTCCTGGATCGATGCTCTATATATGTTACAATCTATCTATAGTCATCCTGATTGTCCAGACTCATGTTTGTCTATTCACATGACATCTACTTCCTGTCTGCCCGTGCTAGGAGATAGATCCCTCCTCTGTTACTCTGCCTGAGCATTCTTACATTTCTTCACTGTTAAAGATTTTTAGGGAGTTTTTCCTCATCTGAATCGACGGTCTAAAGACAGAAGTTGTAGTAGGCCGCACGTATTATAAAGCGCTTTGAGGCAAGTTTGTGATATTGGGCTATTTAATCAAATTGATTTGACTAGTCTAAATTTTGTCCTTTTGGAGGAGAAATACAATAGGCCATTGTTTTAATAAATTTTCTAGCCCAAAAACTAAAGCTTAATTTGAACTCCCAGACTCCCAATTTTAACTGTAAAATGTAAAACCTTCTTTTGGTCATTAAAAACACCAAATTCCCTGAAATAATGCTGAGGACATGGTGAGGACATGGGCTCGTTGGAGGTTACAGTCCTAAATTATCATACAACGTTGAGCTCATGTAGTTACAGTAGTTGTGCACACCCATTTTTCACTTCACCTTCAGCTTTACCTACAAAATAGGTGTTTTATGGAAGAACTCTCAGCTTGTTTCCACAAAGACTGATGTCTGGCTGTTAGTTTCCTGTCAAAACTACAAAATTAAAACTTAACTTGTATTAAATAGAAACAACCTTTCAACAACACATACCAGTTTACCTCTGATATGATGGAGCTTCCTTCCTGACCACAGTCTGGAAAATCTGACATGAAATATTATGCATTTCGTTTTCATGTCCCATGGCAGCCTAAATGATCTTTCAGGCAACAACATTCTAGGAGAACGGTGAATAACAGTCATTTGTAGCATGAAAAGCTAAAGCTGAGTAATTTAAATAAAATATTACCCAAATCAAGAGAAACAATGAGTGACACCACAAATCAAAATCAAAAACATTTTGTGTAGTTAGACATCTAATTTAGATATCAAGGCCCAACAGGATTTCACCAAAAATAGGAAGAATTATGCAAATTAATCTTCCTGTTGTGTTTCCACAAGGTTAGGCTCTGACTCTAATAGCTGCTGGTGGCCATGTTTGCTTGTGAGAAGCATTTGTTTTCCTGCAGAGTGCTAGCACACAGCTACAGCAGCAGGTCTGTTTTGTGGTTGGACTTAAGCCCTGATTTGGAACAACTCGAGGATGCAGCCACATGGCCAAGTGCAAATAACTGGCAGGTTGGTGTGAAGGATATTCATTAAAAATGTAAATACAATGTATATTACATGGGACACTGCCCAAGTAAGGCAAGTAAATGATGACAGTACAGTACACGCTGTACATACATTTTTGAAACTGTTATAAAAAAAGCTTGTGCAAAATGAAAATCTGTCTGTGCAACGGCCTGCTTTGGAGGAAGACTGTAGGTCAGACGATCATAAAATTTGGTGTGTACATTTAGCATGTAGCACCACCATGAGGTCAGCTTATAAATGTTGGTCAACGAGAAATAACATCATGACACTGCAGGGTATTTTTGATACAGATATTCATCACTATATCAAAACAAACTTTTTTGGCTTTAATTCACCTTAACCTTTTAACTGCCTCTTAAAAGTCTTTGTTCATTGTTATGGAGATACAGGAGTGCAGTACATTTCATTGCTCCATGGTCCAGTTCTTATGAGACTGCCTGATCTCGTCTGATCTTGGAAGCCAAGCTGAGTAGGGCCTGGTTAGTACTTGGATGGGAGACTGCTTGGAAATACCAGGTACTGTAAGCTGACATCTTTCTATCAGAATGAGAATGAATTTTTTCAGCTATTTGAGCTACAGCAGCTTGTCTGTCGGACCACATGGGTCTTCGCTCCACAGGCCAGAATGTTTGCTTGCTGCCTGTTATATCCCACCCACTGACAGGTGCCGTGGTAATTAGATAATCAGTGTTGTTCACTTCACCTATCAGTGGTCAGAATGTTATGGCTGATCGGTGTATATGAAACACACAGTGACAAAGACCATGAGATGTGGCGGAAAGCTGCAGAAGATGCTGCTACAATAACCTTGAGTTAAGATTATTTTGTAAAATTATGTTTTGTCACACTGCTCCCATCAAATGTTGCTTACAGCCATGCCTGGTTCTGCCATGTATTGTCATGATACATCAACATATCATAATATTTTGCACACCACTATTCGTCAGTTACTGAGTGCATTAACACAGCAAACTTGTTATTGACAAAAAATTCCAAATGAAGATCCACTTATATGACTTTTCAACTGTATCAAATCGTCATCACTGAACAGATATTGATAATTGTTTACCCGTCTTTTATTAATGACTATCCTTTATTTGTTCAATATTTAAGATGCAACCATTATTTGAAAATGCATGATACTATAAAGCAGGTTGTCACCTTAATCAGTATGATGAGAACTTCAAACCTATGGCTGCCATTTACCTGTGGACAGGTAAATATTTGTAGTCTGAAAAGCTATGTTTTTAAGATGTGAGCCAAGTAGCCAAACTTTTTTCGTCTGTGTTGTGTTAAAAGTGGAGCTTACAATTGCCAGGTCAGGGTGTGTTCCATAAAATACCTCAGCCCCTGGGGGCAGCTGGATTATAAGTGTTGCTATGAATAAATATGTGCATTCATTTAGCAGTTCATCGCCAACACGCACTTCTTACAATCTGAAAAAATACCATTAACCTAGAAATGACTTCTAGCTTTTATTTAAGGAGATATGAACCCTGGAGACTTTAATAAGGGAAGTCTATGAGGTAAATGAATCAGGTGAAACTAGGCAAAATAGCTTTTTATGATAAACAAGCACCATCACAGAATTAACAATATGTTTTATCAGCAAGACTATTTCTAGCTAAAAACCTCTCAGATTTGATACTGAATGCCCCCCAACAGAACTTCTTGCGAGAAAATGTATGCGTATGCATGTGCATTGACATCACATGTGACGGCTGTGGGGAACACTCAGTCAATCAATCCATTTTTAAGTGCAAAATCACCATGCAGCATGATCCCAATACACTTTACAGGTTTACGAATACACAAGACAAGCCTACAAGAAAGGAAATAAATAATACAATTTAAAAGGAAACAACCATATTAAAAGATCAATGCTAAAGGGATATTAAAAAGGACTGACGAAGTTCTAGGGTAGCCCAATAAATACAAACAGACATCCACGTCTGTGAATTCTAGGGCCCATATTGGGCCAACACTGCTGAGAGTTGACTTAAGAGTAAAAAAATCTTGGCTCATAGCCGTGCTTAAAGTGTCAGCTGAATCACAGGATTTTGGATGACAACACAGGCAAGGACCAATCACAGAATACATTTCCTTACTTCACAGTATTCTCAGATAAATTCACATTGAATGATGAAATTACATTTACATTTACATTCAACAAACGTTTTACAAAAAATAATTTTCAAGAGAATACATGATATACATATTGGAAATGCAAGATTAAAAAAAGTTGATCTTTATACGAGTGCCAATAATTTGCGCCTATTACTCTTGGGAAGCCAGCTATTTTCAAGAATTGTGTTTGCTTCTATTGGATTTCGAGGGGTGTTGTTGGGAAGTCGATCAAACGTGTGACAGTGTGTGGAGCTGTAAGTGCCATGATTGCTTCCATCACAATTCGGCTTATTGAAGGTTGCATGTCCTCAAATAATCAGCATTAGATTGCTACATTTGTCCTGTGGCAAACAAACAAATTGTCATCACCACCTTCAATTCAGTTGAAAACACATTACTGCGTAAAGTCCGTGCTGAGATGACATCCCTCAAAAATGATGCCTGTCCAAACAATACTGTATAAATAACTACGCTTTGTCAAATAATTCAGAAGTAATATTCCTCTCCTGAAAGATTTGCGTGTCTCTGCAGTGCCATCACAAGCCCCTACTGGCAGCTCCTAACCACTTGAGAGACCTCTGGAGCTGTCTTAAATAACTGGGAGAGTAAAACTGATTCTTAGATTTAAGAAATTTGATAACTTGCTTTAATTCTTAAGTTTGAAAGTAGGAGTAAATTTTATGAATTCTCAGCACTTAAGACTAAAATGGCACTTTGAGAAGCTTGTTAAATACCGGCCCAGAACAATACACACAGCATCCAGGTGACTAGAGAAAGATCAAGGACATTCACATCAGACACCAGAAACCATCTCTGAACAGAGACTGAGGTTACCATCTCTCCCCATATACCACCACCTGTTATCATGTGAGTGACATTCCACACGTAAGCCAGATCTATTCACTGAAGAAGACCATGAGAGAAAAAATAGTCAATGGACCTTGAGTTGAGATTGTTTTGTCACACAGATTTATTGTAAGCAATGCTCTGACATATGTTGTTCAGATTACACGTTTTATGGAATATTTAATTTAGATTATTTTTTATTTACTGTCAAGGCATTCATACATTGACCAGAAAACAACAGTCTCATAAATACAGGTATTACTGTCATCTTTCAATACTACATAACCCTAATTCAGTGACAGCTTTGAACTGATAATAAGGGAAGGTTTTACATTCAAAGAGCATCCAGGGGCACATCCAGGTCACAGATCCAACACTGGAATCTATTCATCCACAACATCCAGATCCAGCAGTTTGAAGCAAAGTGAATGGGATGCTTCACAGAAGATAGAGAAAAGATGGTGGTCATTCCTCACTAATCACTTCATTTCTGTATCTGCTCTAAACTTTAAGCCTCATTTCTGTCAATGATTTCAAATATCAGGACATTTTAGCTCACACCACCAGGATTTATATCTGGCCTCAGGCTCAGCTATCAGCACTCTGCCCTTAAGTCTTCTTAACTGATGTAAATAGCAGGCTTAAAATTTTGACAGAGGAATATCAGTAACAGTAAACCCCGACCGATAAATCTGCATGCTGATACTATATGAATATGAAAAAGGTACATATATGAAAAAGGTTGTTGACGAATATATTTCGTTTAGTTTTGTCTGATGAAAGTAACACTATATGGAACTAACTGGAGCACCAATGTTCTGTTCTGAAAGTAAAACAGCCTAATTCAAAATCACATTCACATTCATAAGAACACAGTTACTAAAACTTTAACCTTGGAACATAACCTTAATAGGGCTGCAGTCTGTAAAATGTCAGAAAATACCTTCACAATTTCTTAAATCCCAAGCTGGCATCTTCAAATTGTTGTTCCCAAAAGTTAAATAGGTTCCGTTTACCATCACAAAAGAAAAACTCTGCAAATCTTCACATTTCAGTGGCTGGAATAAGTATTTTTGAAAAAAAAAAATCCAAACTATAAAAATAGTTTGGATTTCTTCTTTCAAGCTGCTGTTAGCCCCAGGGACTCCCAACAGGTTAATATTGCCACACCTTTCATTTTAATTTATCTATGTAGAATTTGTTTGAAGAAATGATATGAACAAATCATATTACATTTATGATTGCTATATAAAACACCCCGATTGCACAAAGCTGAACTGCCTGTGTGATCTGGATTTACATTGTATAGTGCTGAGATCAAATGCCTCTGTGCTACTGAACGGTCCCTCAGCAGGTTGTGTCCTATTCAAACTTCCTGCTTCAACCCTAAATACATTAGATTATGTAAGCATAACACTATCAAACCTATGCATGCCAAATACCCACCGCAGTGAGCGTTTTTGATACTAGCAACCATCCTGTATCACAGGGGGAAATCACAAGTCTGTCAATGCCGATAGGATCCTGCCCTCACTCTGATGTGAGATGAAACAACACAAGTGCCAGCACACTTTGTCTGAACAGCCAACAATAGAGAGTCTCAGTAAAAAAAACTGGCTATTATGGTCCTGTTAGATTGCGGAAATGAAACGAGACGAGCTGGACTGTTCTGTAGATAGTAGGGCTGAAACGAACCATTGATTAAATCAATAAAATCAATTAATAAAACGCATAAGCACAAATTCTGTGCATCAATGCTTCGTTTAATCCATATAACTATACAGCACAGTGCTTCGCAGGGACATTTATTACTGTTGCACATCGTGCTTACGCTGGGAACACAACCTGATTATAATGGAGCTGTTTGCAAAGAGGAGGAAGAGAGAGAAAATAGCGAGGGAGAGGAAGGTGTCCAAAGTCTGGGATTATTTCAAGCTAAAAAAACTCTGTAATGCTTGGCCGCCACCAAGCAAAAGTACTTCTTAACTTCTTAACTTCTTAAACGACACATCGATGAATTGAAATAATCTATAGAAGCTTTGAATATTAAAATCATCGTTAGCTGCAGCCCTAGTAGACAGGTCAATCAGCCCAGGATCAATGCCACAACATGCAAACGACAAACAGACATTCCTATCCCATCACATCCAGAGGAAACAGAGCCTGTTCACTGCACTGCAGAACACAAAGCAATTTCTAATTGTGAGAGTTTATGCAGTTGGGTTGACAATACAACCAGCAAAGGGCAGTGGTGGCCCAAAGGTTAGAGAAGTGAGCTTGTGACTGGGAGGTCGCCAGTTCAGTTCCTGGACCAGCAGGATAAAATCTCTGTGTGGAAAATAAACCAAACAGTACCCTCCCTTATTAACCACCACTGAGGTGCCCAGTAGCCAGCAGATCAGGGTGTCGTTGTACTGGGCAGCTTCCAGGTGTAAATGTGATCCAGGTTTTCCTGCAAAAGAGAGGCTTCCACTCAGTAAAGCTCCCCCTGAATAAATAAAAGTTAAAAAAATATATTATGCATCTTTTTTTAACCTTTATTTATTAAGGGAACTCGCACAGTTACACACATTCAGACCTGGAAGCTGCCCAGTACAATCCCAACATGATTGCTTTGACACTGAGCAGCTCCATTGCAGCAGTTGGGGGTTAAGGGCCTTGCTCAAGGGCACGTCAGTGATGGTAATAAGAGAGGGGCAAGAATTTGTTCCCCTTCGAGGGGAACGAGACACTGTGTTGGTGACGACACTATGGGAACGCCTTTAGGCGTGGCAAGGCTGAATGCGAATGAAAACTACTCCAATCCTATTGGCTTAGTGAGAACGGTAGCATGTGACGGCGTAACCGTAGGCGTATATATGCACGCCGGCACATACATACATTAGCCTTTTTCTATTCAGCAGGCACTTTGGTTAATGTGGTTAGTGGAAAGCTCCCACATCCTGGCTAAAGAAGTGAACATACCTGGAAGTTGCAGTGTGTCCTCAGACTTGAACCAGTTCCGGAGATGTGTGTCTCCCTGCCCGCGCTTGATCACGGCAGGAGACTCTCATGAGCTGTGTGTTGCTTGTCTGGGCCTGCCGCACTCCACAGCAGCTCTCGAGAAGCTGTTTGTGACCATTGCGAGGTCCTGCCCATGCGGGTACTAAGGTCCCATATGGCTCTCTTCTCTGAGGACGGCCAGATACGCTCTCCCGTGGCGCAGGCCCCGCGATCGCTAAGGCAGCTCGGCGGTTTCAGTCATGGGGATCCAGCATCTGCTGGAGGATTCCGAGACGGCTGATGCCCCTTCTCGTCCTTCATCTGCTGACTCCGACTCCCCTCATTCCCGTTCG